>JAMPIV010021226.1:132500-152500 GCA_024509875.1 Oreohelix idahoensis | reverse complement strand
TTTGTAAATAGAGTAAACTATAATTTATAAATTGTATTTGCATGTGTTACTGCGATTGTTTGCTTTACTTTATCCAAAAATGGCAGTCTTCTCATACTAATTTTAGTGCTTTAAAAAAAAGGGGGGGGGGGGGGGGGGGTGTGAAAGGCTGAGGTGTTTTGGGTGGCATTTAATTTACTCTTTATTTGTCATGTGTAATATGCATTACTGACATGTTCCTAGACCTTTACTTTCCCGCCATACGAACACTATACGTCACACATGGTGGGACAAAGTTCAAGTCTCATAAGCAATTTACCTTACGTTACTCAGTGTCCCAAGAAACAAATATGTCAGTGAGCTCTTTTCATCCAATCATTTTCACCCGTTCAAAATCCACTATACACGTCAATGACCGAGACCGTCGTATGGAGTACTGTGAATGGTTTATGCGGCATTGGTGGTTTGAAAAACGTACAATGTCTAGCGATGAAGCAGTATTTCCAAGCCGTGGCTAGGCGGTGGGTGCCGTTCGGAAGGTCCTGGTTCGATTCCTGGTAAGCCTATCACTTCTGTGGTTTTTCTGTTGTCTAGTCTTCTACTTATTTATTTCTCACTGAGTGCCTGATAACATACCTTTGTGTGTTGTTTGTTTATTTATTTACTGTTTACAGGCCTCCGGTTTCCACTCCTTATCTGTTTATACAGTATTTCTCTTTAATGGTTCACTCAGTAGACATAATATAAGGCATGATATTAGGACATTGAAAATCCACACTTGGTAACGGAAGATATATTATCTATGGGGCTTGATTTTTGGTCCACCCTGTACATTAGTTTTTGTTCTAGTCAAATGTTTGACTAGATAATGTAGTTCTCTATTTCCGTTTACTGTCTACACATGTTTTACAGTTATAGGTAAATTGTAGTCCTGTAAGTAGGTGTCGGAGTGGCTAAGAGATATGGCGCCCGCCTCAAATTCTAGAGGTACCGGGTTCGACTCCCAGTTGAAGGAATATAATTTATGTTCAGAACCGGTAGTCCTAATGATGTCATACTCCCCCCTGGTCTCCTGAGTAGTGAGATCGGATACTCACCCTTCTCAGATAAGGGCGAAAAAATAGAAGGTCCAGTGAGCAAGTTGCACACTTTAAAAATCACTGTCAAAATTTAAAAATTAGAAACCTACCCACTACAAAATATTTATAGAATGTGTTATTCCTATATACACGCATTGGGATTCTCGCCGGTGCTACTGAGTTCGTGCACTATGCTGAGATCCTCCTTGTGTGATCTAAAGGAGGAGATAGAAGCACTGATGGAGTTGTCCGTGTGCAATGAAGATAGTCATTAAAACCAAACCAAACCAATCCTGTAAGTAAATCTAATAGTGGTATTCTCTGTTGCTCATACTTCCTACATTTTAGTAGGTAATCTCTATATTATTGTCTTGAAGACAAACTGCATAGTAAGTTTCTTTTATTTAATGTTTATTATTTTGACATGGTTCGTAACTAGACGATACGTCATGGCTTCAAAACCCAACCCCTGCAGACCCAAGTGATACAGTCCCAATTACGATGGTTTAGCCATGTCTACAGAATGGGAGAAGATCGGCTACTACGACAAATATGAGAAACCAAGAGCCAGGGATCTAAACTTCCAGTACGACCCAGAGTTCGCAGGGACGACAATATTAGACAATCTCTGAAAGACCGAGCACTATATCAGAACCAAGCAAGAAAGAAGACAGTCGAAAAGATGGTATGGCACTCTGTATGGCAAACCTCTACACCCAAGGGTAGAAGATTAACGACTAAGTAAGTCAGTAAGTAAATAGGGTTAATTATTTCTTTATCATGTTCGTCATAACACGAATAAAGTATTGAAAAACACGACTACACCGAAACTATTTCTGCAAGCTATCTTTAGAGCTAACAAAAATATCACATGGGAATCGTAACTATAGCTTCATCTTCTTCGTACACTGTAACTATAGCTGTGACTTACTTTTCGCTCTGTGTTAAACAAAGACTTGTAGATGTTACTGATCATTTTTGGTTATTTGTGTATGCGCTGTTTTCATACCAACTAAGCAAAACGTGTGACGTTTCACAGCATCTAATTCACTTCCGTAGTTTGCTACACACGTTTCGCAGAGTTTGCATGTTTCAATTAACATTTGCACAAGTGCAAAACCATACAAACGCACGTAATTCAACTTGTGGAACATACAACACGAATATCAGTACATCGAGGACAGAAGCTACGAATGTCAGTAGATCATCAGGTCCACTTTATATATATATATACTAATATGCATACGCAATCACACGCAATCACACGCATTACACACCTCAGACTGGGCGAAAAGAAGCTGGCACGACAAGCAGAAGAGAGGAGAACAAATAAAAAAAAAACACCAGGAAAATAAGCAGCTGAGGACTGTACCTCAGGGGCGCATTCCCATAGTCAGTTATGGCAGAAGGGGCTATTATTATTTTTATTTTATATATATATATGTATATACGTATATGTATATATGTGTATATGTTTGACTCATTTAACATCGGCGGGTACCAGATCCCGGAAATCAGATATGCTGACGACACAGTCCTCCTATCGACCAACCCAGAAGGACTTATGTAATTCTGTCCACCAAAAAACACAGCGAGGCCCAAAATCTATACCTAAACACCAAGAAGACCAAAGTATTGACAAAAGACAAAGTAAAGACCAAACCAGAAATTGAAATTGATAACGAAGAACTTGGAAAGTGTTAATGAATTCGAATACTGTACTTAGGATCAATCATCAACAGCTCTGGCTACTGTGCAGTAGAAATTAAAAGAAGACTTGCAATTGCTTCACATAAACTAATACAGATGAAAAAACCTATGGCAAGGCACAAGCAAAGAAACAAAGTTACAACTGATCAGAGCATGTATATTCCCAGTAGCAACATACTGTTGCGAGACTTGGACACTCAATAAAACAGTTGCAAAAAAGGTTACATCATTCGAAATGAAATGCTATAGAAGGATGTTGAGAATACCCTGGACAGAAAAAAAGACCAACAGAGAAGTACTGCACTCACTAAACGTACAGGAACATTGGCTCCTAAATACCATCACAATAAGGAAGCTGAATTTTTTCGGTCATATAAGAAGACATAATAGTCTGGAAAAAATAGTGATGGAAGGCATGGTCCCTGGAAAAAGGGGAAGGGGTCGACCTAGACCCAGGACATCACAGAGAGTCTGAACTTGTCTTTGGCTGATGCAGGTCGACTTGCCCAGAATCGTGATGCGTTCAGAGCAGCTGTAATGGAGACAACGTTCTGGAAAGAATACGTCACATGATGATGTATGTATGTATGTATGTATGTATGTATGTATGTATGTATGTATGTATGTATGTATGTATGTATGTATGTATGTATGTATGTATGTATGTATGTATGTATGTATGTATGTATGTATGTGTGTGTGTGTGTGTATGTGTGTGTATGTGTGTGTGTGTGTGTGTGTGTGTGTGTGTGTATGTATGTATGTATGTATGTATGTATGTATGTATGTATGTATGTATGTATGTATGTATGTATGTATGTATGTATGTACGTATGTACGTATGTATGTATGTTTCCAAGATGGCGGCGTGTTAGGCCGCACTTTTGTGTTGTGCATTTCATGTCGTCGCTTTGGAGTCTGCATCTGTGGTAACAGCCCTCATTAACGCTGTATGAGTTTGTAGTGTGTTTGGCTCATGTTCAGGATTATTTTGCTAAGTGTTTCAAATGTGAAAACATCAAGTTTGCCCGTCATGCGAGTAAGGCTGTTTGTGTTGGAACCAAGTATCCAAAATGGCGGTTTTGTGACTTGTCAACCGGACTGCGTTTCAAAACATCACAAATTTAATTAAGGCTATTGTTACTGCTGTTATCAAATTTCGAGATGCCATATTAATATCGCAAGTTGAAGCAATGCCTTATTATAATCATACATGCACAATGAGGTAGCCATGTATTAATTCAACTTCAAGTTATTCGATCTATGACAATAGAAACATGTCAAGCCATCTCGACCTGACGGTTAGCGTTGAGGCTCCCCACGGTAGTAAGTGGATATTCTTAACACCTATTCTAACAACACCCGAAGAGATTGTTACATAAACTAGGGATATTTGTGATAGATAAAAACGAAAAGGTCTTTGAAACTGAACTTTTCATTTACAAAAAATAGATATTCATTTGTGAAGCCACTGGAAAGAAACACTGTGTTCGTTAGCAATGGCTAACTGGATACTGTCACCCCTCATTGTGAATGGAAAGATCTACTGACTTATTAATTTTGTGCAATGCTGAAACAAGATTTGTAGCAGAGAAGAGACTTTTCCACAGCTTTGAGAGGTGTGTCAACTTGAAGCTCTCACGTTAGAAAGTGGAAATTCTTAACATCGACTACAACAACACCCGAAAAGATGGCTACAGAAATTAAGGATATCAGTGAAAGGCGAAAATTAAACTTTAAAATTGACATTTTTATTTGTAAAGAATATATATTAGTTTATGAAGCCACCGGAAAGACACTATAGCTTCGTTATCAATGGCAACCGGATACTGTCACCCCTCATCGAGAATGGAAAGATCCACTGACCCCTTACTATGGTGTGCGTTGCTGAAAGACCACAGCGCGGACATGAGTCAGATTGTGTGTCCAGTAGAATCGTGAATGTTTGGTTTTTGCTCATGTCCCAAAAGACGGTAACGGTAACTGAAGGCTGGAGACTTTTGATGTCAGCTTGTAAACTGTGTACGAATTGAATTCAACGGATTATGAATGTTTGCCGATTGTATCCTGGGCGGAGTTTAGCACACTTACGGACTCTAAATGATTATCCGATATGATATGGTGTTTTTATACTATATCAAGTACATGTTAATGTATTTTTTTGGATAATAAAGATTCTGATTATGTATGTATGTATGTATGTATGTATGTATGTATGTATGTATGTATGTATGTATGTATGTATGTATGTATGTATGTATGTATGTGTGTGTGTGTGTGTGTGTGTGTGTGTGTGTGTGTGTGTGTGTGTGTGTGTGTGTGTGTGTGTGTGTGTGTGTGTGTGTGTGTGTGTGTGTGTGTGTGTGTGTGTGTGTGTGTGTGTGTGTGTGTGTGTGTGTGTGTGTGTGTGTGTGTGTGTGTGTGTGTGTCTGTGTGTGTGTGTGTGTGTGTGTGTGTGTGTGTGTGTGTGTGTGTGTGTGTATGTATGTATGTATGTATGTATGTATGTATGTATGTATGTATGTATGTATGTATGTATGTATGTATGTATGTATGTATGTATGTATGTATGTATGTATGTATGTATGTATGTACATACATACATGTATATATATATATATATATATGTGCTTGTATATGTATATGTGTGTATATGTATGTGTGTGTATATGTATATGTATATGTATGTGTATATGTATTTATATATATATAACCAGTGGTTCCTAATGATGTCCTACATCCCCGGATGTTCTGGGTAGTATGATCTGATGCCTAGACCTTTCGGATAAGGGCAAAAAAATAAGGAGGTCCCGTGTGCAAGATGCACACCTTAAAAGTCCCTCGACAGTTGGAAATCGTAAAAACGCAGACCGTACGGCCGCTGCCCTGGCAAAATTATAAAAAAAAAATGAGGAAACCTACCTACCACAAGAATATTTATAAAAAATGTGATTCCTGTATACACAAATTAGGATCCTCGTTGGTTCTGGTGTGGTTTCACCAACGTTCGTGCACTGTACTGAGATTCTTCGTGTATGATCCCTCAGTCACAATGAATCCACAGGAAAAAGAGCAGTGTGTTGAGTGGTTTATTCAAACAAAATTTAATACACAGGTCCAACGAAGGTTTATAACTCGTCACAACAGATCTCCCCGATTAAGACCAACCATACACGCTTTGTATAATAAGTTTACAGAAACCGAAAGTGTGAAACGCAAGAAAGGAGCATTTTGTCCTTGAACGTCTGAAGAAAATGTCGAGCGTATTCGAGAGGTCTTTTTTCACGGGAGCCGCGGTAGAATAGTGGTTAGTGCAATGGGTTCCTAGCTCAGTGGTCTATGGTTTGATCCCCAGATGAGGTGGGATATTTTTAGGCCGAAAACGGCTCCTGGGTCGACCCAGCCCCAACTGGGTACCAGAGCAACTCTGGGAAGGTTAAGGTGGCCGGCGTGATGCTGACCACATCACCCCTAGTGTGCCGATGGTCAAGAAAATATGGGCCTAACACCATATTCCCAATATGCCTCAATGGGCGTGTAACGGGATCCTTTTTTTAAATCGTTTTTCCTCCTTGTCTTGTTCACAGTCCACGCAAGTCGACACCAACTATATCACGTGAGTTACAGTTGCCTCGTTGGACATTGCATGATGTCTTGCAAAAACATGTGAAATTACACCCTTGCAAGTTGCAGCTCTTGCAAGGGATTACGCAAGATGATAGGGTCGCCCGGTAGGAATTGGCAACGATTATGCTTGACAGAGTCGACTAGGACACCGAATTTCTGGCAAGAATTATGTTTTTTTTAAGAGGCAACTTTTCATGTTTCAGGGAAGGTTAAGAAACAAAATGTGCTCATTCAGTGGGTCAGAAAATCTACATCGCACGGAAAGAGCACAGTAGAGACAGTCCAAAAGTTAATGGGTTGTGTGACCACATGAACATGTGATTGGACCTTTTCTTTTCAATGAACCAACAATGACTTCCAATACCTACCTAGACATGCTGCAATACCACTTTGTCTATCCACAACTGGAAGAACTGCTACCACGTATCATCTTTCAGCAAGATGGCTCACCGCCACTTTGGGCTTGGATCGTCCGTGAATAAAGACATTCACAAACCGGTGGACTGGCCGTGGAGGTGCCATGTATGGACCGTCTATATCGCCCGACATCATTGTTACGTACATTTATTACCTAAGGGGGTAGTCTTCGGTCCTGCCAAATGTACGCACCAGTTTTATGTAGTTATATTATTTGTGCGTTCGATTGATTCACGCACTGACGTGCACAATGCTGTGTGAGTTGCTTTGGACGCACGTGTAACCTAGTTGAGGAGTTTGTGACGTCATGTTTTGAAGTGGAAACATGGAACTGGCTTGTGTCCATGATTGTAATTTTATATTGTGTATCCAATGGCATGTTGAAGGAAGCCATTTATTATTGTGATTTGTATTGGTCTTCAGGTCGAAGCCAATCGCAGTTATGTCACGTAAGTTATCGCCCACTTCTTATTTTAATGCTGAATAAAAAGGCCGCTCTACTACTAATCTAGCGGGAATTTTATCATTCCTAGAATGGATCTACAGAGTCGCTTGCCTTTTAGATTTGGATCGTAGACGGAGAATTCCTACGAGTAGAAGAAGTTATATTGATTACCTTATGCACATGTTTTAAATGCCGTACATGCTTCAATGCCAAAGTCGTGGCAGGGATGTAAAGAGAGGTTAGCCGATTCCGAACTCAATAGCTGAATAGATTGTTATGGGTGTTGATAAGACTTAATCACTTGAAGAATAACTAAGAATGATCAGCAACTTCAAAGTATGACATTTTGTACCTATAACCTATAACTATGATCGTATCGTTTCTTCGTATGTGCCATGTCAATAAACTATATGTCCAGCAATCACTGACTTATGTACTGCCCAGTTTACCATCGAGTGATCAGTTCAAACACTACCTGTTGTAGTCCGTTTTACAGAACAGTTTGTTGACATTTTCGTTCAGTTTGCCATTCGCGTTGTGAAGACCAACACCATTACCATAAACGGCTACAACAGTGATTGGTGCGCCAGCGTGGTTTGAAATTCAGTATTTCAACGGATCTTACTCAAGCAAATTAATCGTTTGAAAATAGAATGTGTACTTTCAAGGCGACATCATCGTCAAGTTGAAACTTGTTGTCAACATGAATCGTAATCAACTGACCGTTACAAGATTCTCAAGGTCATCTATCAACCTTCACTTCGGGTTGTACAGTGACTGACTGCCTTACTCACCTCTTCGTCAGTACTACGTGCGAGCTAGTTTGATATACGCAGAGCGAAGTATTGCATCCTCTAACGTACATACACGGGGACGAGGCACTTTGATTTTTACCTGCACGCGAGCTAAGTATAACTTGTATCCGTTATACACTTTATTACTATTAGCTGTGCCTTAATTGATTATGTCCACTTTTATATTTTCCGTGTTATGTGTTATATGTTGTGTATTCTTCGCGGGAGGTTGGGAGGTAGATCTGACGAACGAGATCCATCTCGAAGTCAATTCGGGCTCTTCGTCAGACGTTCTGTAGGACATTATTTTGCAGACTTCCCGCAGTGGAATGTTCCTACGCGTGAGCGTAGAAGGATTCTAGGTCCACTGTGTCTGGTGGTCTGTGACACCTGTCTGTTTTAGCTGTAGTGTCACGTTTACTTGTTGTTTTTGGTAGCTATTTTTACTTGTACCTTGGTTTTATGATGAATTTTGTTTGTATTTCGCGTCCATCTCACCTTTCCTGTCGTTTAGTTTTTTACAAAACCTATGTTTTTTTTACACTGTGTTGTCAATTGTCTTGTGCATTATTTAATCGCAGTTATCATCGTAATTCTTTACGACATTCCATTTTAGTTTCTCATTTTATTTTAATTGGATTTCTGCGAACGTCTTCGTTTGTTTTGAATATCTTGTCGTGTCATTATTGTGCTATTGTCTGTCACATTACTGCTTTCACACCATTACATGTTATAAATTACATTATTAATTATTAATATTATTGCCTATTATATAAATTGATTTTACCGTTCTAGAACAGGAACGAAGAACACTAGTTGTAGTAGTAACACTTTTAAGTAGTATTATTACATAATAATATTGAAATGGCTACCTTAGACTATTTCATTAAGCAAGCAAAAGCTCTTCAGATGGCTCCTGATGAAGCTAAAGCATTTGCACTGTCAGAATATAAGAAAGCTCAAGAAATAGAAGCTGATCAGAGAAGATTGGAAACTTTACGTTTGGAAAATTTGAAATTTGAGGCAGATCAAAAACGAATTGAGTCTGAGGATAATGAGAAAAAAATCGAATTGAGGCGGAGGACTGAGAAGAAAGAAAAAAAATGCCGAGGAGGAAAAAAAGAAGAGGAAATTTATAGCTGAGGAAGAGGAGAAAAAAATGAGATTGGCCGCTGAATTAGAAGAGAAACGATTTCAGCGAGAAGCAGAACAGAAGCAAAAGGAGTCTGAAGAAAGACTTAGAAAAGAAATGGAAGTTAAAAAAGGAAATGGAACAGAAACAAAAAGAAATAGAAGAAAGGAGATTAATAGCTGAACAAAACACAAAACGACTTCAGCTTGAGATGGAAGAGAATGAGAAAAAACGACAGCATGAACTGAAATTAGCAGAGTCAGAATATGAGAGACTTAGGTTAACTCAGGAATCTAATTCTCAGAGAACTTTTGAAAGCCAAACTTCATCCAGACATGATAATTTTAAGGAAATTCACCTTAAATTACCAAAATTTAATCCCCCGTCTGATGACGTAATATTCTTCCTAGATAGGTTTGAGGCCACTTGTGGGTCTTATAACGTGGATAAAGCGCTATACTGTACATATTTATCCAGATTACTTACAGGAGATGCATTAGCAGTTTATCATACCACCAGCATTGGTGAGAAAAATGACTACAATGCTCTTAGAGCAGCACTTCTGCAAAAATTCCAAATGACAGAAAACGAATATCGTTTGAGATTTCACACATTACTACCTCAATCTGGCAGAAATTTTAGTGATTTTCTGTCACAGATACGACTAACATTAGAAAGATGGATCGAATTATCCAAAATTGAAAAGTCGTATGAAGGTCTCTTTGATTTACTGATGCGCGATAAGGTACTTTCGTCGGTAAACCCTACATTTCTCGCATTTTTACACGAACGGAAACCTTTATCTATGAAAAATTTAGAAGAACATGCAAAAAATTTTTGCACTGCTCACCCAAACATGGATCTAAGTAACGCGCAGATTAAGAGTGAATTGCCTGTTGCTTTTGCAGCACAACAAAACAATTTTTCACGCAATCGTTCTTTTAGTGCTGATAGGTATGTCAATAAGGGAAATAATCATAATTTCAACAATGATAACTTTTACAAAGGGAAGCAATTTCAACAATCTGCTCCATTTAATGTTTCTTGGAACCAAACTCACAGATCGCGAGATTTTGGTAACAATTATTTTAAAAATAATCAAGGACATTATAATAAACAAAACTGGAGATCAAGGTCTCAGGGTCCGCAAAACAGACAATTTTTTGGAAATAAACCATTTAACCAACATCATAACGATCATTCTACAAATTATCGGACTAATCCAAATTTTAACTCTAGCAGAAACGACAATTATGGCAATTTTAATGACAAAAATCACAATCGATCGCGCCGACGAGATAGATCGTCGAATAATACAGGTAGACATTCTAATGTTGCTTTTAATGATACACAGGCTAACATTGAACAGGGTAAAGTAGCTGAAACTCACAATGCTATGTCTTGTTCTCTAGATTGTTCCCAGGTGAAAGACTGTCCAGAATGCTCGACTCTTTTCCAGCCTAAGGCGATCACGACGCTGCGTTGCGGACATACCTTGCCTAGCCTGCCTGCAGTCTGTACAGCCACTGCTGCGTCAGTACACCAGGGACAGGGCTCTCTTAAGTTTCACAAGGGATTTGTCAATAATATTTCATGCTCTCTCCTATTTGACTCAGGTTGTACAACAATCGGTGTCCGGACTTCGCTGATCGACCCAAGTTGTGCCACGGGCCGGGTTGTCAAATGTGTAACATTTGGTGGCACTATTGAAACATTTCCCACTGCTATTATTGATCTTAACACACCTTTCTTTACAGGAAAGATCCAAGCATGTCTTCTGCCTAACCCAATTTGTGATGTAATACTGGGTCGCATACATGGTATTAAAGAGTGTACACCTCAGCAAATAGCTGAATGGGAAGAGCGACATATTCAAACTGCAAATGCAGTAGTGACTAGAGCGCAAGCTACTAATATGTCGCATGATACACCTATTGAACCTACAGTTCATACCACTTGTGATGATGATGCTCCTATTTCACGGGAGTTGTTTGCAACATTGCAAAAGAATGATAATTCATTAAAAAAATTCTTTCAGTATGTTAACAAAAAGAATACAAGCAACAAACTTGCAAAATCTAGACATGACTTTATACTTAAAAATGGGATTTTGGTTAGAGTAATACGGGAAAAGGATTTATCCTTATGTTCTCAGATTCTTGTCCCATCCTGTATGAGATCTCGTATATTACGACATGCTCATGACTCGCAATGTGCGGGCCATATGGGTTTTTCGCGTACCAAATCCAGAGTGCTTTCGGCATTCTACTGGCCAGGCGTCCATAGAGATGTTACTCTCTATTGTCGGTCCTGTTTGATATGTCAAGAAGTTAAGGTACGGGGTCCATTTCATGCGGCTCCTATTCAAGCTGCGGACATCCCGATTAGACCATTTGATAAAATGGCCATTGACATTATTGGTCCAATGCTTCCATCTGCTAGAGGGCATACGCATATTCTTACGTGCATTGATATGTGCACTCGTTGGCCTGAGGCCATCCCTCTCAAGAACACTTCATCTGCCAGTGTAGCAGAGGCATTGATGTTAATCTTCTCACGCATTGGTTTTCCACGGAAAATCTTGTCGGATCATGGGGTTCAGTTCATTTCTGAATCCATGTCTCAAGTTATGAAGACATTAGGTATAGACAGATCTCTTAGTTCTATTTATCATCCGATGTCAAATGGGTTAATTGAGCGTCTCAATAGGACACTCAAGCAGTTGTTGGGTAAGATGACTCAAGACCATCCCCAAGACTGGGATCGGGTCCTACCCGCTTGTCTCTTTGCGTATCGCGAGGTACAAAATCAAGCAACGGGGTTTTCTCCGTTCCAGCTTGTTTTTGGCATGCAACCACGCGGTCCGATGTCGTTAATCCACGACTTATTGGTGGATGAGAATATTGAAGAGGAAACTCAATCCTCTTATGAGTATGTGATCTCTCTTAGAAAGAAAATCATAGATGCTTGTAGACTAGCTACTGCATCATCCGAACATGCCAAAGAAAAAGCTCGTCTATCTGCAAACAAATATAGACGTCTTCGCCAGCTCATACCTGGTGATGAAGCTTTTGTATTACTCCCTGCGCATAACAATCGTCTTTTAATTACCTGGAGAGGTCCTTTCAGGATCATCTCAAGAATATCCGATGTCGACTACATCGTTGATGTTAATGGCAAACATAAACCTTCCACATTAACATGTTGAAGGAGTATTACTCACGTCCTGATTATCTACAATCGGTGTTCCAAGCAACTGACGATCCTACACCACCTATTCAACACTATTCTAGTTTGTCAGTCATCCAAGAAGAGGAATCTTCTTTCGATGATGTACAACTACCAATACCAGTTGTACCACTCCATTCCACTGAGAAATGGAATGATGTTACTATCTCATCTACTCTTACTGATGATCAACGTCAGCAAGTCTCTAAAATTCTACACACGTATGAGGATGTCCTCACTGACATCCCAGGTCATACGTCAGTCATCCAACATGACATTATTCTGACTGACGATACACCGATTCGAGTTCGCCCATATCCTATTCCTTTACACTTTCGTGATAAGGTTGATAAGGAATTGGATGATATGCTCCAATTAAATATAATTGAACCATCTTCATCACCATATTCTTCTTCTATGGTAATCATTAGGAAGAAAGACAACAATATACGTCTTTGCGTAGATTACAGGAAGTTAAACAAAGTTACAAAATTCGATGCGGAACCATTACCTCTTTTAGATGACTTATTAGAGAGATTATCTCATGCTACATTCTTTTCGAAATTTGACCTTTCAAAGGGTTATTGGCAAGTGCCACTCACTACGAAAGCAAAGCCATTCACCGCTTTCTCGACACCACGGGGTCTTTTTCAATGGAATTTTATGCCTTTCGGGTTAATGAATGCGCCAGCTACCTTTGTACGCATGATGCGCCGCATATTGTCTCATCGTCCCGATGTCATTACTTATATAGATGACATCTGTCTTTTTAGTGACTCTTGGGATGAACATATTCAGGGTTTAAAATCTTTACTTTCTACCTTACAGGATTATAACTTAACAGCGAAACCTTCAAAGGCTTTTGTCGGTTTTCATGACATCTCATTTCTTGGTCACCGTATAGGTCGCGGTTTAATGTATACAGAAGACAGTAACGTCTCTAAAATTTTAAACATCTCAGCACCTAAGACAAAAAAACAAGTGAGGTCACTCTTAGGACTAATACAGTTCTATTCTAAATTCATCCCTCATTTGTCTACTATAACTGCACCTCTTTCGTCTTTACTGAAGAAGGGCACACCTAATGTAATAAAGTGGTCGCAGGATCACCAAACGGCGTTAGACTATATAAAACAAATTTTTTCAAATAAGCCTTTTTTTAAAGTTGCCTAACAAAGATCTCACCTTTGTTCTTCGCAGTGATGCTTCTTCCTACGCTATTGCGGCAGTTTTGATGCAGGAATACGGAGGCACCTTATTTCCCGTTATGTACGTATCCAGAAAGCTTACAACGAGCGAGATAAATTACTCCGTTCTAGACAAAGAGCTCCTTGCTCTTGTCTGGGCAATCACAAAACTGGATCGTTATCTCCTCGGATCACACTTTGTGGTGGAGTCTGACCAGAAAGCTCTTACCGCATTGAATACACGGAACGTTAAGTCATCAAAGTCAGCGCGTTACGCTATAGCTCTTCAACCGTTCCATTTTGAGATACGAGCTATTCCTGGAGTGCAGAATGTATTTGCAGACTGTCTTTCAAGATGCCCTAGTGAACTTGGTGAAACTAAACTACTTTTAGATGGAGAAACGTCCTCACCGAAACATGAATAACTTTGTACAGTGTCATTAATTGTACATCTGTGAAGACTATGTGTAGTTCTACAGTATTCGTATAAATATAACTTTCAGAACATACTTACATATGGATTATAACATGACTTTTCTAGTGAAGTAACTTTTTGTTAGAACGGGAACAGTGATATTAAAGTAACATTTTTTTTAGTATGGAAACATTGGTAAAAAGCAACAAATAGACATTCGTTAGTGTTATGGAACATATTACACTACTGTCACGTAGGGTTTATATTCATTTAATTTCCTACATCTTCTTCCTATTCTTTCACATAAAATTCTCTCTTTTATTATCTCTGTATTTCATTTTTTCCTGTATATTTTTCATCCATTCGTTTTGCGAATATTATTTTCATATAATTCGCAAAACTTTACCTGTTTTCCTTTCTCTAAAACTGAGAATCGCGCTAGGACGATATTACGTAGATGTCAGGGCTGCAGGGCGTCAGAAGGCGTGATAAGTCGGTTCGCTGAACACAGGACGTAGCAAATCGTCTACATTCTCACCGAGCGCGCGAGCTTCTTCTCGGCATTAGTCCCGGTGAGGTGTGATACTTTACATCTGCACCGGGCAGTATCCAGACATTTGGCTGGAAAATCCCAAACTGACACGGCGCTCACTTGGGCAATGGAGTCAGGCTGTCTGGGATTTGAAACTGACACGCGTACATCGTGGTCAGTAGGTGACAGTTACGACACGCGTTAAGCGGACGTAAATGTTGGGAGTAGGGGAGATAATTTCGCTTGGCGAAGTAAGTTTGGGCCCTTTGTCTGATTTTAAGATATTGGCCAAGTTTGAAACTTTAATTTCATTCTCGCTCATAGACTCCACAGTAGATAGGTCGCTCGAAAAACAGAATAGCTGTTAGCGAAGATCTCAGTTTGTTTCGGCAATTTGTCGAACTTCTAGACTTCCAGAAATATTTTCAGCAATTTTATTCTTAAGTTGTGCGACTACCTGTAATTCTGTGGTTGAGGTAATTAATATGATAGATATATAGATTTTGTGAGTGTTAAAGTGTTAAATCGCTTAATTCATTTTAATCTATTTCTTTAGCGCAGAAGAGAGATAAAGTGGTAGGCTATTATATTTTCTAGGGAAGCATTCAGTGGAAAGCAGTAAGAATTAAAATTTCTAGCTTATAACGGCAATTGTAGCTATTTATAAATTTAATTTAACTGCTAATACTCAGTCGAGTGTATTTTTCTAAACTAACGTATAAACTCTAGAATCGAGCCTCATGCATGATGACGGGATACGCACGTGTTCCTAATTTATGAGGAATGCTGATTTTTAAATATAACTTACGTCACGGGAAGTTTAAATGATAAGCAAAGCTCTCTGCTTGCAAGTTTAAATGTAAGTTTTAACCAGTACAGATTCTGTTTATTATATTATATGTGTTATTTTTCCTCCACACAGTGAAAGTTTTGGGGTGACCCTAACTTTACCAGCACCTAGTAGTAGTTTCCATACTTGTGAAGAAATAGACAGTCCTTATTTTGAACCACGTGGGTTTTCTCAAGTAACACTGATCTGACGGTGCAAGTTAGACAGAACTACTAAGATCCCTATAACGGGTTTTCAAAGACTGTAATGATAAATACTGGACCTTGGAGCCAGCACTTAATTTCTTCTAGAAACTCTATATAATTTGCTGCCTGGTGGCGTGAATATTAACAATCATTTCCCGACTAGATTATATCTTGTGGACAAATCTGTGGTGTGACTAAAGTGAATCCTATACTGAGGG
Organism: Oreohelix idahoensis; assembly: GCA_024509875.1. Lineage (NCBI taxonomy): Eukaryota > Metazoa > Mollusca > Gastropoda > Stylommatophora > Oreohelicidae > Oreohelix > Oreohelix idahoensis. The sequence continues at coordinate 136,702 of JAMPIV010021226.1, read as the reverse complement.
AAGGCACCGACCTGACATTCATCATTTTTTTTTAAACCTACGCTATTGACACTGTGCTCTGCTAACTCCCGCGCCTGGAATAATTGTTAGGTGACTTAATCAGACATTTGAACAAATTTGCATACCCAAGTAGTCGTTCCCGGAGACTCCAAATTAGATAAGTCTTTTGGAACTGGGGACTTCTTGGCAGAAGACTGCATTTTTTTTGAGTCTGTGTGAAAATCTAAAATCAAGGTGTTCCAAGAGGCAGCAAGCAAAGTCGTGAGTACTAGTGTGAGAAGCCATGGCGGAATGAATGAGTGTACGCTGGTTTGAGTGATATTTTTCACTATTATATCTTTGACACCCTGTTGCTGTCCTATTTATTTTTTTTTCAATCTGCATAATTTGTTGCTAAGGCTAGAGTTCTTGTGTTTTGTCTTAGGTTAAATCAGATTTTTTTCAAACTCTGTGCATATAATTACGAGATAAAACAAAGAAAAACTCTTAGACTCAAACCCTATGTATCTGTGACTCTGGCGCCATCATCTGTTCTCTTAACGGGGCCGGGCTAAACCTAGAGTTAACACTATAACGGGGCTATCATCCTTGCAACATTTCCTTGATTTTTTTATGACTATGTGTATATGTATTTTCCTCGATGTACTTTCTTTGATGTTGTGAGCCGATTTTTCCTGATAATAAAATCGCTCTTGAACTAAATAATCGTGTTTGGTCAGCTCGTTCTAGATAATATATATATCATTGTTATAGTTTTCCCACGTCTGTGTGTTTACCTGTCGTCACGTGTATGTGCGTGCCTGTGAGTGATAGAAATATACGTAATACGTATATTGGTGTAGTCTGTCTGACGCTGTAACAACTGTTGTAGAAGATAGGTGAGAGAGAGAAGAATTCTTTTCGCTTTCAGAGACAGCCACTATATCAAAATCTATCATCTCACGTGTGTGGAAATTCTATTACCTTTCACTAACTCTCACTGAGTCTATCACCTATTCAAACCTATTCAGAAGGGACCAAACCTAGTCTTAATTCTCCTATCGGAAATCTACGACAACTACATATCGTGTTCGTAAACTTATTTCGTGCATGGAACATTAGGAACATATTCTTGTTGACTCTAAATAGTTCTGAACGAATATTCACAATGACTGAAATTAGAATTACTTAGAATAAATTACTAGTTATTTATTTATGTGTAATTAAGTACTAAAATTAGATTAATTCAATTTAATCAATTTGATTGTTTAAATTTTCTAGTAAATCACACATCTACTAAATGATATTTTACTTTTAGATAACTAGTCAAACTTACTAGTGCTAGATATCAGTAAGTGCGTTGCTTCTTAAAGTGTTTAATTTTGCATTGCTTCATTTTTGCACATTGTATTTCAAAATTTTCTGTTTCACTGATTCTTTTATCATTGATTATCATCAGTGTTGCTGTTCATTTTCATTTTTTGAAATCATATGTTTCAAATTTTGTTGAAAACTTAGTTGAATTTTATTATCATCTTTTTTGTTGCTTTTTCATTTTCATTTTCATTTTCAACTTCTTTTTACTTCGAATATTACCACATCGTTCCAAAGTAGGTCGATGGTGGATGTGTGCTTTAATGCATACTATCATTTAGTTATATTGATTTATTTGAAATTTTCTCTTCTTAATATGATAACTTTATGCATGTCATAAATCTTGTTGTAGTTTTGACTCACCTCTCTCTAGGGAGCCGCGCTAGCGTAGTGGTTACAACACCGCTCTGGCGACCGGGTGATTCAGGATCAAACCCGGGCGACGGCATTTGAGGATTTTTCGTCGACCGGGAATTGGACTGGATTAACTCGAGACATGGCGAGGACATTTGAAGGAGTGTCGTCGACCAGGGATTGGCGGCTCCTGAGCCGACCCAGCTGCAATGGGTACCTCCGAAATCGGAGAGTATTTGCCTGAATGGCGAGGGACACCTGTCTCTGTACAAGTAAAAAGGGATACTCACGTAAAATCAATGTCAGGTTAGACATAGTAATAACCTGAGATTTCGCCTCGAGTATTAGCGGGCGTACGAAAAAAAAAAAAAAAAAAAAAAAAGACTCACCTCTCTCGAGTAATTAGTTCGAAAAAAATTAATGGGATTAATTTTTTTAAGGGGAGGTAATAAGGGAGCTGTTACGTACATTTATTACCTAAGGGGGTAGTCGTCGGTCCTACCAAATGTACGCACCAGTTTTATGTAGTTATATTATTTGAGCGTTCGATTGATTCACGCACTGACGTGCACAAAGCAGTGAGTGTTGCTTTGGAACGCACGTGTAACCTAGTTGAGTAGTTTGTGACGTCAGGTTTTGAAGTGGAAACATGGAACTGGCTTGTGTCCATGATTGTAATTTTATATTGTGTATCCAATGGCATGTTGAAGGAAGCCATTTATTATTGTGATTTGTATTGGTCTTCAGGTCGAAGCCAATCGCAGTTATGTCACGTAAGTTATCGCCCACTTCTTATTTTAATGCTGCATAAAAAGGCCGCTCTACTACTAATCTAGCGGGAATTTTATCATTCCTAGAATGGATCTACAGAGTCGCTTGCCTTTAAGATTTGGATCGTAGACGGAGAATTCCTACGAGTAGAAGAAGTTATATTGATTACCTTATGCACATGTTTTAAATGCCGTACATGCTTCAATGCCAAAGTGTGCCATGTCAATAAACTATATGTCCAGCAATCACTGACTTATGTACTGCCCAGTTTACCATCGAGTGATCAGTTCAAACACTACCTGTTGTAGTCCGTTTTACAGAACAGTTTGTTGACATTTTCGTTCAGTTTGCCATTCGCGTTGTGAAGACCAACACCATTACCATAAACGGCTACAACAATCATACCCTGCGTTTTCTTTCTTTGTGGATTCGTCAAAGGTCATGTGTACAACACTCGGGTGACAGACATTGTTGATCCAAAGGCAAGAATAACAGCTGATATTTAAAACATTGATGTATGTGACGAGATGGAAGTAGAAAATAACTAGTTGTGATGTGATGGAGGTTGGATAGAAAATTAGTTCCTAGAAATGGAGAATAGAACAGGTGAACTAGAAATATGGATGGCACAAGACAAGTCAGGTAGATAACCGCACAGTTCAGATGCTAGTTGTAGAAGAGAACTGATAGGCAAGTCACCATTTTCGTTAGACTTATCCTATGCTCCAGGCATGTAATATTAGTATGTCTTCTTCGTACACTCTCAGACGTCGTCCACTTGAATGTTCTCAAAGAAAGCAGTAGTCAGTTTGAGGCTATTTGAATCCCCGTAAAGCTTTTCCACGATAGAAGCTGGCGTCTGCCATATGCAATATTAGTATGTGATTTCAGCCATATTTATTTCATATCAAGTTAAATTATTACAACAAAATTATAAGGTACGAAATTCAACAACTGTAAATTTTAAATAAATTAATGCACTTTAATGATTATTGATGTATGCTTTGCACCTTTGATACATAAATGTTTCATTCCCCCCACACACAAAAAAAACACTATTTACTGATACAATATGTCACTGTTTGTCCTTTTCATCATTTTGTGGTTTTGACGTCTTGGTTTGTTTTTTTCCTATTAGTTAAACTTAACTTGCGTGGCAGCTGGTTGTAGTTGACTTCCCTCAGTCGTAACATCTGAACATTGAAGACACTATGCTTATGCCAGGTGACAGACAGTTTTGGTCCACTGTTGACTGTGCACATTTTCCAAGGAAAAATTGTGTCACGCTTCTCACCACTAGTTTGGGTTTCACATCTAAAACACCCATCCGATGCTGACTGGACACTGGGGAATCAGATTCCTTTTTCTGACCACACGGTCATGGGGCTGTTGTATGTCAGTCAAACTGCGTATGTTATACAAAATCACAATACATTTAAGGAGTTTTACGTCAATTAAGACATTTTCCACACCTGTTCATGAATGTTCCCCTTTGGCTTAGCGTCTGCCAAATTAACCAAATGTCCTCCCCTATAATACATTGACAAAAGGTGCTGAATAAAATACAAGGATAAAAGATGGACTCTTTGTGCATATATAGACATGAAGATTATGTTACGCATAACATTAATTTTAAATATACATCAATTTTAATTATACATTACTTAACACAACACTAAGATATGTTGTAAACTTAACAATCTACCATTTTCAAACCTACCCCC
>JAMPIV010021226.1:77500-127500 GCA_024509875.1 Oreohelix idahoensis | reverse complement strand
GATTCCAGAAGGTTTTAATTAAATAATAAATACGCTAGGCGATTGATAATTGACAGAATACAATTTACTTCTATCCAATATGTGTAATTTTATAAATGACTAGTGTTTATATCACGTGTTAAAAGAGATAAGATAAGCTAGACACTTGTGGTTTCTAATCTAATTTAATAATGGAGTGAATAAGAGATCTTAAACCTTACGCGCGACAGGATAGGATATTGATATTGTGACTAAATGTTTTGTATTTTTTCCTAAATCTAGGCTTGATAAAAAACCAGCGAACTAGCGGTCTTATGAGCTATCCAGAGATATTATTGTAATATTGGGTCTTTGATTTTCGACCTGTGCAGTCCACTTTCTTCACTCATGAGAGAGGCCAATCTAGAACAATAAATATAATATTAAACTGGACCTGAACATTACCAGATTTTTCTATCAATTTGATCAGCCCGCTGAGGCAATATATATATATATATATATATATATATATATATATATATATATATATATATATATATATATATATATATATATATATATATATTCATAAATAAATTTACCTGACCTATGACAGTAGTTTTTCCACGGGGATTATACTCAAGAGAATTCACTGTTCAGTATTGGCCATCAACTCAGAGAACAGCCGATAATTATTATTAACATTTGCATAACGTAACATAGTGTCTCAGCAACCAGAGGCTAGATAGCAAAGGAACAATATATTCTTCTTTCTATGACGGTGACCATCACGAGTACGTCTTATTCCAACCAACCGTTTTGCAGTGATACATGAATTATCCAGGAAAAAAGACAATTAACGCACCAACTTCGGCGACTACCTTGACATTAGCAGTAAGCACCAAGGATAGTCTGGGGCCGGAATTGGCAAACCACATGACACTGTAGGGTCATATTATTGTTAGTGTTTATTTCAAGGGATATCTGCGACAACTACTGGGTAAGCGAATATGCGTGTGGCCACAGAATGACTGAGTGAAAGAATAGGAAGAGAGAAACATATTTTTCCCTTGTTAACAACAGTATATTAATCTTCTTTTTTTTATTTCCTGACTAACCTGATTATTTACGGGATAGCTTTTCCTTTACTGACTATTCCATACCCTTATTGTTAACCTCTGACCTTTTGGGGTTATTAACTTCTGCTGGGATCCTTTCTCTACAAGAGGGGTGGGAAATATCGGGTTATTTCAATTTGTTTTAAACCATGCTTTTATTGATATGTTGTGAAGTCTTGTTTTTAAGTGATAATAAACTTAATAAAACTTAATTTAATGTGTTGGTCGAACCCCTACCCATATATATTATCCATAGTTTTTCACGTCTGTGCGTATTTGTCACGTGATTGTGTATGTATGTGAGGTGTAACTTATTTTGTTATATAAGGAGAGAAAGTTCGTCTGATTACAATATGTTCGTATAGATAGGTTGGAATAGAGAAACTGCTCACTCCAGAGACTGATCGTTCTCTTACACTATAACCACCTGGTGAAAAATCTATTTTCTTACACCTTTATTCACACACATTTTTCACTATCACCTCTGCTCAGACCGGACCATAAAGATTCATAAACCTGTCTTATAAATGTACGACACTAGTGTACACTTTCCTCTTCTTGGTGCGTGGTTTAGTTCGGACCATTTTTACTATATTGTGATGATGAGAAGTTGTTCAAGAAGTCAATTGATGGAATGCGACTGGGTCTGCGATGACTTCTTAATATACCCATCTCAGGTCTACCATTTTCTCCGAACGTCCAATAATTTCGTTCCTTTCCTACTTGCCGTCGAACGTCCAATCATTTCATTCCTTTCCTGCATGAAAGCTTATGTAGGATTTCAAGGCTGTTTAGCGAACCTGTGCTAGTTTAGCGACAAAATCATAATTTCCTCGTTATCAAAGACAATGCTCTCCATCTGCCATGATTACATTTATTAGTAGTTTCTGCACAAATCCCAAGAAGAATTATTCTGTTCGGGGTATTAATTATAAAAATATCGCAGAATGTATGTTGTGCGAATTTACATGGCATTTTGCTACTCAAGTTGGTTGCGATTTCCAGTGTGTATCTGGCCGTGTCATGACAATGTGGATATGTTGCAGCGTTCGTGGCAGCATTTGGATCAAAGACTGAATGTTTTGCGAATCACTAATGGCGATCATATTGAATGTTTGTAACTTCGTTACTTTAATACCAAAAAAGCTTGGATTTTCTGTGTCTAAATTTCATTGAATGGTAATTCTATGTGTGTTAGTAAATATTTCATTTAGTATCAAAGTTGTAAAGATAATGTTAGGACACCCTGTACACCGGATACATTCAAAGCTCACAGGTAATGCTTGCTTTTATTTAAGTGTAGGGCTCTATCGAACTGTGTAATTGGTTTTAATATGTGTCGATACAGTTCTGCTACAGTTAGAATTAGGGTGGATTCCTTATAATTACATTGTAATATTAACATTAATTCTATACAAAGCTAAACTTTGAAACTTTTTAACCCTTAAATCAAAAGTAAATAGTAAATAATTTTAATTGGCATTGTAAACTGAATAAAAGTGAAGTTGTTAGTTATATATTTTAAAACAAGTTTTTATAATTTGAAGTATTTCTCTTGCATCCGATTGATACCCACACGAATTTAAATTTATTCTTCTTGATTACGGTCCCTAGGGTATATGAGTATAATCGGAATATAAAAAAAAAAAAACATTTTTCTGCCACAACTATAAAGTTCTGCTGAAAGTAACGTCACATCTTTACGTGCGAGAACCTAAAGGGTAACTCTGCCAAATTTGACGAACAATGCGTGCGAATCTGTATAAACACAAGAGCACGTACATACTTTGCCTTTTATCTCTACAGATTTATGTAGATGTCAATGTATACTACTGGACAAAAGTTAAGGGCCACCATTCAGTTTAGACAAGGTTTATATAATTGATTGGCAAACTGTAAAGACAAGTGACAATGTCATTAAAACTGAAGAAATGTGTATACATTTCTGTGTGCACTAGGTTAATTTTTGTTAAATGTCCAAAAACTGGGTAACTTTAACCCGCACGTGAAAATTGCCATTGTTGCTGCAAAAACTCGTGGTTTTTTGCAACACGCCCCACTAGTTCAAAAGGTGAAAAAGTGAGTTGAATTTGAATGCACGTGGAAAATGATCATCGGTAAAGAGTGTTCACCGTTGGTATGCAATAAATCAGTATGACAAGTGGTCGAAATGATCACTGCATTAGCCATGCCACCAAGGAGAAGTCTCAGCACTGTAGACCGTGGTCGAGCCATGGCATGGATTCAGGATGGTCAATCTGTTCGTCATGTTGCAAGACGTTTAGCAGTGTCCCACTCTACCATTCAGAGACTTCTTGAGAGATTTCAAGCTACCGGACATTTGGAAAATCGACCCTGCTCACGAAGAATTATATAAACCTTGTCTAAACTGAATGGCGGCCCTCAACTTTTGTCTAGTAGTATATTTTGTAGAGAATAAAGACCAACACTGAATGTATTTCAAAGTGAAAGGAGCGTAACATCAGGACAGTAGTAACAGTGCTGGTGTGAATGTGTGACTAAACCAACTGCAACAACTACTACAATATCTACAGATGATAACATATTACTGAAACAACAGTTGTGATTACATATTACTGAAACAATAGTTGTGACAACAGTTCTCTCAACAACATACAAAGTAACATTTATTAGCATATTTCTCTCAACAACATACCCAATAAGAATTATAACCACAGTTCTGCATATGATCTTGAAACATATAACATAACAAACCATCTTCCATACATTAAATAAATAAATGTTCTTCTTTGATCCTTAGCTGCTGACTGTCAAAGTCAGAGGCCATCACGCCTGGTGGCGTCTTGTAGGACAGCAATAAACTGCTTCCACTTTGTTCGGTCGGCGGCTATCCTTCATACAGTGCCCAAGCTCTGGTTCATTCTTTGCACCTCGGCCTCCACAATTTTCCGCCAAGTTGTTTTTGGTCGGCCTCTCTTTCGCTTTCCTTCGGGGGTCCATAGCATAGCTGTTCTTGGGATGACATCGGGGTCTCTTCTGAGGACATGGCCAACCTATCTCCAGCATCTGCCAGATATGATGGTGTGCATGTCCTCTTGGTTACTCCGAGTAAGTAGTTCCTGGTTAGTAAAAGTATTCAGCCAAAAGATTCCGAGAATTATCCTTAGGCAGATTGTTGTGGTAGGAGGACAGTTTCGACATTTCATTCTCTGTTACTCTCCAACATTCCGCACCATAGAGAAGCACATAAAGTACACAGCTCTCATATAATCTTAATTTGGTGTTTGTGCTGTACTGAGAACTACTTCCAGATGTTGTTGAGACTAGCAAAAACTTCTTTCTTCTTCTTCTTTGATCCTTAGCCGCCGACCGTCAAAGCAAAAACTGTTCTCTCTTTATTCATTCTGTTCTTGATGTATTTGCTTGTTCCGCCATCTGGTGTTACTATCATCATCTCAACCCATAACCCGTCATGGGTCGTAGGGGTGCCATGGTGGAAGCATCAGCAGACAGGGTCCTCCACTGCTCTCTATTCTCAGCAATGCGTACAAGTGTGGAGAAACCGTGTCCTGCCCATTCTTTGATGTTATCAGCCCAGGATTTTCTTTGCCTTCCTCTTCTCCGTTTACCTTCGACTGTTCCCTGGAGGATCGTTTTCGAAAGGGAGTCATGACGAGTTACATGCCCAAACCAGGCAAGCTTTCGACGTTTCACTATTGACAAAAGTGGTTCTTGATGGCCTGCATAGGTGTTTATCTTCTCTCTAACATATGTAACCGCGTATACCGTAGTTTTCAGATACAGGCTATATTAACATAAAATAAATTTTTATAGAAACAGAAGATAAAAGAAAGTCTTGGCGCAGATGTTTAATTAAACCAGGCTAAGCTTCGCTTCGCCAAGCATACGTCACGTGATTTTTATCCAATGGTGAGCTCAGAAAAATGTAGAAGGGACGCGAATAATTTCCCCAGCAACCTAATTAGTTGGAGAAGAAGGACGCGTCTAGCTAGTAAGGAGCAAGTTTGTGCTGATAACGCAGTGGTTTTACTGCATGAAAGTTATTCAAGAGAAGAATTAGAAATTCCAGGAATGATGGCATGTTCTCTTCAAAGTGCATTTTGTGTGTATTTAAACTCTATATTCGAAGACTGTAAGTAGGAACTAATTACTATAAAATTATTAACCCTGCCGACATCGAAAGATTGTTGCAGATTTAGAAAGGGAACAATGGCTGAAAGATTTCTGTTCAAATGTACATGCAGGATTGATTTGTTTTGATGAAGCAATAACATATCAGGCGGAGATATGGTAAATTTTATATCCTGAAGAAGCAGAATAACCCCTATTGCACTACTGGTATGCACTTACTTGAAAATGTGGCATTATGAAGAAGAATAATTGTCATATGTGTCTTATGAAGTTTTGCCATGTCGACTTGTAATTACGTTATAATTAAATAAAAGTCACCTTTATACTAAAGGCAGGTCGTCACTCATTTGCTTTGCCATACATTCATGAGAGGAAAGAAGGAAATAATAAATGAACAATAACTACTCTTGCTGGTAAATTATATAAATAAAACACATCTGCTCTAATACCACACCTTAGAGGATTGTCCCCGAACCTGGTAAATTCCTGTAAGTCTGTAGAGAGAAATCATCACCTCTAGCAGGCTAGCTAGTAATCAAAATCTAATACTCTCGATTCAAAACAGCAATCCCCACTACCCTACCCGGCCACACATCATCAATTTGGTGCCGTATGACCAGTCCTCTATTAAAGAGCAGAAGGATGATGGACCAATTAATGGAAAATTAGCCGCAGTGAACATCATAGCAGCAACTACAACAACAACTATTTAAACATGGAGAAGTGTTCGACAACCATACAGAACAGAAAGAAGAGAACAGCATTGAGAAACCTCGCTTCAGAATTAAAACGTTGTAGAAGTTATGCAATCGATTTCCCTTGCATAAGAATAGTAGACGGATTGGTTGCAAAAGTTTATAAGATTGAAATAAAAGAGATTGTTGAAATCAAGCTACAACCATTGAAAGTCAAAGAAGGGAGACCAAAATTGAACTTGAAACAACGAACTGCGCCTGCAGTCACTAGAAAAGAGCCTCAGACAGAGAATGTCGCAGTACAAACGAATGACAGGTTTAAGAAAAGTCTAATTCCAGTCAGGATAAAATCAAGACAAGTTACAGAGGACTTACTTGATTTGTGCAATGTTGAAATGGTCGATAATACAGAAAAGATGACATCTGAAGAAGAAGATAAGCTAGAATGCACGGAGAGGTACGAAATGATAGCAAAGTACAGAAAAGAAGTGGAAGAAAGATTTAGAGAGAGAGATAGAAGATGGCAGCAAGCAAATCAAATAGAGAAACAACACCAAACAAAAGCTCACGTAAAACATATCAAAATTGATAATCACCGGCCCATTCCGCCTCTGACGACAAATACAAGACCAGTCAGAAAGGCCACCCTAAATTACAATCCATCCAGTACAGATTCGTCTGACATATCAGAGTCAGAGACGACAGACTCTGATGAGACCACTGAAGGCTACTTGTCAGACGAACTTGATCATACAACAGACGAAGAGAGCAGAAAATATTACTGGCCGAAAACTGATAAGACAAAGCACAGCAAGACAAAGAAAATTGACGGAATAGGTCAACCTACAACAGAGGAGCTGACGGCGGAGATAGACGTTATCCTGAGAGATGGTGACTTTGCCGTCCTCTCAATAAGGCTGGTGTATGAATTGCTGGAGAACAAGTTTGCTGTTGATTTATCTACACGCCGAGAAGAATTTCGAGAATTGATAGAAATTGCACTTACACGGTATGAACACAAGATGATCACTACCCCACACGAGAATCAGTTTCCAGCAGCACCCACTAACACTCTGGTTCCAGATGAAGAAATTTGTAAACAAACCACCAACACCCCATACGAGAAAAATTTCACAGATGTATCCATCAGGCCTATTAGAAAGCCAAAATATCGCTATAGACCCACAAGTTACATCTCCCTTAACAACACAGGCTCTGACATGGACACTCAAGAAATACCAGAACAACTTTTTCACACCGACGAAATATCCAATATTCGCCCTGTTCAAACGCACGGTGAGATGATAACCAACAAGTATGAAAGAGACTCTGGTATAGATTCGCCTGGTCCTCGTTGCAAAACGGATACATCATTTGCTGGTACTTCATCCCCGGAGATTCAAGCAGCTGGCAAACGTACCTGTTTTTCTTCATCAAATGACTCAATCCCTAGCAACAAAATTCCGCGTATACAGCACAACTATATCAGACGAAAGATTCTGAAGAAACGCAATCATGTTCCAAAACCAAGCCGAGAAGTGTTAGCCTCATCTCAACTGGTCAAAAACAACAGTGTGAAAATTACTGTGCCCATTGTAACCGGTGCTAACGTTCAGCACAACCAGGTCAGAAGAAAAATCAAGGCGAAACATATACCTGCCTCAAAAACAACAGATGTTCCAGCCATACAAACTCTAACCACAGTAAAACCATCACCGCAATCAAATGATGTTAAGCCATCACCGCATTCGTCAATGTCCTCAGTGTCCCAACAATCAGCAAATGCAGTGTCGTCGCCTATCACACCCGTCACCACTGCTACTCAGTATGATGCTCGCCTAAGCAGTCGGGACATTGCAAGGTTAGAGATGGTGAAGGAACTAGCGAAGCTGTTCTGAAAAACACGCCCAGGTGTTTTATGTGTTCGCAAATCCGAACACGGTCATCGCATATGTGAACAAACCTTTTTAACAATGTACTAATGTACTCTATTTTCAGCTGTTGATAGTTCAAATGACTTGCTTACAGACTAAGATGTCAAAGCCTCACTGAGAAAGTTATTTTTTTCCAGCCTTAGAATACGGATGAACAGAAAGAAATCAAGACCAGCACACGGAGGATTTTCTTTAGATAGCATAATTATGAAATAAAAATGTTAAAACAATTGATAACACACGGTGTTACGAGTTCACAGACACCCTTATTTAGTTACATACATTTTCTTAATATTTAGAATGTTACACAACCTTACCTATAACACATGTGTCACACTATTCTGTTGTAACATGGATCTACACTTTTGTAACTGATCATATTCCACACTTCCATTCACCAGACATGTATTATGTTTATATGCCACCCTCACACATTTTGAGGATGATAAGCCAATATTGTAAAACATTGACTGCCCTGAGGTTAGCAGCTGAAGAAGAAAAGAAAAAGAGAAAATAAATCACCCTATTACCAGTCATACACCCCACCAGCTTGATCCCTGATACTGCCTATCACAAATACCCCAATGACATTTGCGCATGCTGAATTTCTGCAAATGAAGAATCCCTTGAGAGCATTAGTATATGCTAACCCCAGATTGAACAAATTGCACCTATTTGTTGATGATGCCTTTGCCCATGTTAAAGAAATAGCATTTGCACATGCTGCCCTAGCAAATGAAATACCCCATTACCGCATGATAACCACTAATGACACATGAGATGAAGAAGCAACAGGTTATGTATGATGAAGATGACATTTTATATTAAGGTGAAACTTTATGTTGTCACAGCTGAGATTTTGTTGAAATGTTGATGCACAAAATCCCCCACATTAACATTGGAGGAGGAATAATCTTAGTCTTTCGTGGTTACGAGATAAGACAAGGATATAATAGAATATTTGATGAATACCATGAAAAAAAAAAATCAGAGCAGATGATTGTTGCACATACGAGGACCATATTTGAAGTCATTATTGAAGGATTATCAGTAGACAAGAGACATAAATGAATTATGATAATCCCATGGAACCACAGGTACTAAGGACACAAAATGGAGATTAAATAATGGAGAAAAAAAAATAATGACTGAATAATTGCTACGCCCAGAGGTAAAGGAAATAGAGATGCATCCGCATTTTTGGAGAAGAAATCTTTTTGATTTTTTTTGTTGCTCATTGCCTTTGTAATATGAACATTGTTGTATAACAAATGACTATTCCTTATCATGAATTACAGAATGTTGTAAGATAGTTGGAATAAATTGACAATGTACTATACTCATAACATACCCAGAATTACAGGAGAGAAAATAAATAAATGATTGATGAAATTGGACATACTGAGATTTGCTCACCCCGAGGATATTGGATAAGAAAATAACGTTATCCCAAGGACAGACATGTCACAGATATAGTACATGGACAATTAATAAGGATATATTTCCAGTACAGAATAAGAGGAATAGGAAGGATCCACATTTTAAAATATTGGAGCACCATGAGCGATGAATTGGACTTATAAAGGAAATGGAAATGGTACACTGTATGCAAGGATAACCAGAAATAATATGGTTAAATAGTAGTCAGAGTGCAAGGAACTTTGTCTTATAAGAATATTGTAGATTCCTCACGATCAATTGAATATTTTTTCTTCCTTTCTATGTCACATTTTTTGAGTGATGACCCCAAAATTTTTTTTCATCTCATATTGTCAAAAGTTCTTACATCTCGGTTAAATGTTTCCATAAATAATTGTTTGATGTGTTTTGCATAAATGTATTGCTAGATAAGGTACATAGGGAGTTACTAAGGATGAATTCTCAAGATAACAGGAGGACTAGAATAGATACAATGATATTGGAACACCATAAATGATACATTGGTGTTAGAAAAAAAAAAAAGGAGACAAATATAAATTGTATACAAGGATGCCTCGAGAGTGACAACATGGATACATATTGTCAAGAGTATAAGCAGTTGTCTTAAAAGAGAAAATAAAGTAATACGGAACCCAATGTAGAAAATTCATGATGATTTGGAAACTATATTTTTCTTTTCCCTTATATTTCATAAAATGATAGTAACACATTCGTCTGTTGGTTGCTGAATAATTTGATGTTTGAAAATTGATGTATGGCAAGTCAAAGAAGATCTTTGAAAAAAATATTTATATATATATATATATAAAATAATATTTCTAGGACAGAGTTCACAGAAAAAAAATACTGTATTGACAGAAAAGAAGGAATGATTTGAAATAACTGACTAATGGACAGGATCACCACCAGACGTACGGATATTAGAGACAAACATCACATATTTTGAAAAAAAAAAAAAAAGAATGTAATATAGAACATTTTCTACAGTGACGGACTTACAACGAATTTATACACTTACCATTTAGAAGATGCCTATAACCAGAAACATTCAGATAAATAAATAAGGATAAGCCATGAGGTTCTAATGCTTTTATTGTGAAAAATGCTTACTTATAAAAATGATGCTGGTTGTATTATCGTCTGATAAATATGCATATTATGTTTAGAGATATTTTCTACATGTAATAATGAGCAAGTGGCTCATTCACTAGAAAAAAAAAAAAAAAAAAAAAGAAGAAGAAGATGATGATGAGTACCCATGAAAACATTGGCTATTCTATGAAAGTGGATTGCCATTACCATAGGAATTAGAGATTTTGGACATTTCTTGGAATATTGCAGAGTACTTGGGAAATAGAATAAATAAATACGCCAGGAAAAAAAAGATTTGTTAAGTCTTGCAGAATTATATATGGAGCAAATAACAGGAACAGAAAAGAGATAACACCCCCACCATTCCACCATATCCAAGAGAATGTAATCAACTATATTTTTGAATGAAATGTAATAGATTATGATAATCCAGCCAAGTTCTGCAAATAAGATAGTTTATTGTTCATTCCCCAGTGTTGCCACTCGTCACAATATTTTAGTGATGACCTTATGAGTGTTTTGCAGATTTTGTGGGCAGTGTTGCCAATTTGTAAATTTGGTGAAAAATATTATGATGTGATGAATAAGTTACACTTTTGAAGTTGATGTCCACTACTAGTTTTTTTTTACATAGCAGACGACCTCATATAGACATAGGATCCCAGTATAGGAATTAAATTAAATTTTTTGGAAATATTTTTGGACTTAGAAAATTTTTTGAACTTTAAATTTTTCTGGAAATTTTTTTGAACTTAGAAATTTTTGGGGATGGATTTTTGTTATTGATAGTACTCAAATGTCTCCCTACGGGATACATTTGCAGGGCCCCGGGATCTGTATGTAACCGCGTATACCGTAGTTTTCAGATACAGGCTATATTAACATAAAATAAATTTTTATAGAAACAGAAGATAAAAGAAAGTCTTGGCGCAGATGTTTAATTAAACCAGGCTAAGCTTCGCTTCGCCAAGCATACGTCACGTGATTTTTATCCAATCGTGAGCTCAGAAAAATGTAGAAGGGACGCGAATAATTTCCCAAGCAACCTAATTAGTTAGAGAAGAAGGACGCGTCTAGCTAGTAAGGAGCAAGTTTGTGCTGATAACGCAGTGGTTTTACTGCATGAAAGTTATTCAAGAGAAGAATTAGAAATTCCAGGAATGATGGAATGTTCTCTTCAAAGTGCATTTTGTGTGTATTTAAACTCTATATTCGAAGACTGTAAGTAGGAACTAATTACTATAAAATTATTAACCCTGCCGACATCGAAAGATTGTTGCAGATTTAGAAAGGGAACAATGGCTGAAAGATTTCTGTTCAAATGTACATGCAGGATTGATTTGTTTTGATGAAGCAATAACATATCAGGCGGAGATATGGTAAATTTTATATCCTGAAGAAGCAGAATAACCCCTATTTGCACTACTGGTATGCACTTACTTGAAAATGTGGCATTATGAAGAAGAATAATTGTCATATGTGTCTTATGAAGTTTTGCCATGTCGACTTGTAATTACGTTATAATTAAATAAAAGTTACCTTTATACTAAAGGCAGGTCGTCACTCATTTGCTTTGCCATACTTTCATGAGAGGAAAGAAGGAAATAATAAATGAACAATAACTACTCTTGCTGGTAAATTATATAAATTAAACACATCTGCTCTAATACCACACCTTAGAGGATTGTCCCCGAACCTGGTAAATTCCTGTAAGTCTGTAGAGAGAAATCATCACCTCTAGCAGGCTAGCTAGTAATCAAAATCTAATACTCTCGATTCAAAACAGCAATCCCCACTACCCTACCCGGCCACACATAGACATTTGTTTTGTGCTCTTTATAGCAAATGCGCAAAATTCTTCTATAACATTTATGCTCGAAAGCCTGAATCCTTCGCTCCGTATCTGCAGTGAGTGTCCAGCCCTCACACCCATACAAGAGAATAGATAATACAAGTGATTTGTATAATTTGATCTTCACAGGAAAACTGATGTTACTTTTCCAGATCACATTCAACCTTGTCATGGCAGCTGAGGCCATCTCAAGTCTTGTCTTGATTTCTTTATTTGATCTTCCATCACTACATATAGTGGACCCTAGATATTTAAAGGTGTTAACTTCTTCTAACGTTTGCCCATTTAACGTAATGTTGGTCGGAACATGTTTCTTATGGCTATTCACCAATATCTTGCTTTTTTCTATATTAATTTCCATCCCATATGTTCTTGTTACTTTCTCCAGTCTAGAGGTAAGGTCTTGAAGTTCTGATTCTGTTCCAGCTATCAGATCAATATCATCAGCAAAACGTAGATTACACAGAGTGTTACTATGCATCCTAGGTATGTAAATGTGTCTGTTTGTTCTAGCTTCTGGTTCTTTGTGGTTATGGGCTCAGGTTTGTCCACATTAATTGTCATGGCCTCTGTCCTCTTTAGACTGATGTTCAGACTCACCTGCTGGCTATAATTATTCAGTCTATAATAAATAAATATTACACGCATAAAGGTATGTTCAGGCACTCGTGAGAAATAAAGAAGTAACATAATGCATATAAAATAACATTGCGATTATTAAGCTTTTAATAAAGCACATTACATAAAAAGTAAAAAAAAAATCCATTGTATTCATTATAAAACCTCCATAATGTTCATATTTTGGCTACACATGAAGACAGAAGTAACAAAGTATATTTACAACCAGACATTTGCATTATGTGTCTCAACGTAGGCCACATCGAGACATTAACAGGGGTGGGGGGGGGGGGGGGGGGGGAGATAGAGCTACAGTGAAATGTTATTGTTATAAATAAGTGCAAGATTTCAATGCAGATGCACAAGGTTGACTTACAAAAGTAATAGCTACACATACTGACGCTTTTTAATGTTGTTGTTCTTTATCTAGCTACTGATCTTCTTGTTCTTTTGCAGCCAATACCAAGTTGAAGACTCATTGGTATTATCTACACTGTAGATCTAGGCTTTTCCTGTGGCTTTTCTGCCATTCCGAAGCGTGTTGAGTTAGTCATGAGCTCCAGTTTCTCCAGCTTGGCTGGCATTTAAAGAATCATCACATCTGGTCAAAAGCTAGGACAAAAGCTAGGATGAAGACGCGCGGGACATACTGTGCATTCCCCGCTATCACAAAGGCTCTCCATATATGCAGAGCTAATATACTGTGCTCTGGTTCTGGGCTCTCCTAAGACATTGTCACGTCCTACACAGAGTCACTTCTCAGCTCTCCCTGCCCATCATGAGCCCATATTGAGATTCTCTTGCATGCAGCCAACCAGGTAAAAAGCAAGAGTTACGTCTGGGGCTCAAGTGAATCCTCCAAGCTTAGTGTGCAATTTTGGACTCTCAACAAGTTTCACCACAGGGGGAACCCATGGAAGTGTTCAGATGATTTCAAGAGTCAATGAGGGTGTAATTAGCCTCACAGACTGGTTCACTTCCACATTTGAACGCTGTAGCATTGTGCTTAGCTGATGGTTATTAAAGGATGACTTCAGATATGGCTCCATGCATTTTAATGATAATGATATAATACCATTGGTTGAGAGCGTTCGATTGGCAGAGTGGTTAGAGCGCTGAACTCTCGTGGCAAAGATGCCGGGTTCGAATCACGGTACCGATACGCTCAAGTCTACCCAGCTGTACATGGGAAACCTGACTTTGAGTTAGGGAAGGTAAAGGCAGCGAGGAAGGGAACTGGTCACCCCACCTCTCGAAGCTGGACCTAGTATGGTGAAGTCTCTGACACTTTACTCCCCTTCGGCAGTATTTGCTATGGGACTACCTTTACCTATTTTACCATTGGTTGAGATTGAAATGGCGGCCATATTGGATTTTAACCCTATGTTTCATTTCATTAAGTGGGACCAAAAGATGCAGCAATAGAGAATGCAGTCAGCGACCCATAGCTTGACTGCTTGCATCAGGGTCAGCGAACCAGAGCTGACCAAGACCGTACTCCACCTCCACGTGGTGGTCCTGGAAACAGTCTGCAGCAGTGCAGTCTGGCTGAGCGAGTACGGATCGCAGAGGGAAGGCAAACCCGGTCCCAAAAAATGCCGTGCTGAAGTCGGATGTGTCGACCGAAAGGTGCAGATATCACAGCTACGGCGTAAACAGACACAACGCAACCACCGTCCTTTTCAGGGCGAACGAGGAAGAAGAAGAAGAAGATTTCATAAAGTCTTTTTTTATTTGTTGAGCTATAAACACTTAAGTTGAAAGGGAAGATCATTGTATTTGAAATCTTTCGTCAGGTTAGATTTTTGATAACTTTAGTAGATTCTGAAATATAGAACTTTAAAGTTAGTATATATAAATAGTAACAAGTTTTTTCTTCAAAATTTTACAACATTATTTGCCATAAAACAAAATTGTGATAAACTATTGGAAATCGGATCTAATGAAAGGTTTTTTTATCTATTGGAAAAAATCTGTGCAAAATCTCTTGTTATTATAAGAAAAGTAGTAACATAAAACTAAATTATGAGAAATTCATGATTATCTTCATAGGAAAAGCGCAATTTCTTAAGAAAATACTATTTGCAAAATGAAAATAGACCTACTAAGAAGGGTATAAACCACACGAAGCGACAAAAAATATATATGTATAACTGTTTTAATGTAGGCCACAATGAGCAGTAATAAACCTTGAGGTTTAAAAAAAATTATGTAAAAGTGTTTTATTAGTATAGACCATACGGGGCCAAAATAAACATTGGCATTGCATTAAAAGTAAAATTACTTCCCAGAATGCACTATGAAAGTAAATAGAACAGTTTTAAAACAGGTAAAAAGATTCAAATGTCTGGGTACATTAATAACATCGGGTGGGAGATTGACCTCAGAAATAGAGAGCAGAATAGCTTAGTCAAAACAGGATTGTATGAAATAAAAAGTGATTTAAGCAACAATTCTTTGTCAATGGAAGTAAGAAACAGAGTTCCTCAGTATTATATAGAACCAATCCTGACACACGGGAGTGAGTCATGGACAATTAATAAACATGTAGGGAAAACACTAGAGGCCACAGAGATGTGGTTTTACAGAAAAATTTTAAAAATACCACGGACAGCGAAAAAGAGTAATGAGGATGTCCTGCAAGAGGCCAATGCACAAAGGAAACTTATTTCACAAGTTAGACAGAAACAATTCTCTTTCTTTGGGCATGTTATGAGAAGAGGAAAGCTGGAATATATCATTACAACAGGTAAGATTGAAGGAAAAAGAGATAGAGGAAGACATAGAGAGCAGACACTAGACAGTATGACATCGTGGCACGGAAAGAAGTCAACGAACAGAATTGATAAATAGTGCTGGAGGCAAGAAGTTGTGGAGAGACATGATCTCCTACACCACGAGGCATGAAACTTTAAAAAAGAAGAAGGAGATTACATTAAAATATGTATACATAGATGTTTCTGTACAGACCACGTGGGGCCATTAACAACACGCATTAATAGCTGGTTCTTTATAGAACACGCGTAGACGAAAAAGAAGCATCAGAAATATGGATGTTTAGCTGTTACAATGTAGACTACACGAAGCCATCCACAACATGTATTTATAGCTATTTCACTGTAGACTACATGAGGCCTTCAAAAAATATGTATTAATAGCTGATGCAGTGTAGACTGCACGGAGACAAAAAACCTCTTGTCATACCACATAAAACATATGTATGTATAGCTGTTTCATTGTAAACCATACGATGTCATCAAAATACGTATATAACAACTTAAGCGTAGGCCACAAGGGGTCATAACTAATCTTGAGGCCGCATAAAAAATATTGATGTTAAACTGTAATAGTATAGAACACACGGAGCCATAATTAATCTCAGTATCGCATTGTAATAATTTGTATGTATAACTGTTTCAGCGTAGACAACATGAGACCATCAACAATATGTATTTGTAGGGTGTTTCAGTGTAGACTACATGGGGGCAATCAAAAATATATATTGATAGCTTACACAGTGTGGAACACATGGTGACAAAATACCTTAAGTTTCATCTAAAATGTGCATGTATAGTTGTTCTGTGCAGACCCCATTAAGCCATTAAAAACATGTATTAATAGCAATTTCAGTGAAACCACGTGGAACCATTACAATATGTATTTATAGCTGTTTAGGTTAAACCACGTGGAACCATTAAAATATGAATTTATAGTTGTGTTAGTGAGAATCACATGAAACCAATAAATTATGTGTTTATAGCTGATCCAGCGAAACCGCATGGAACCATCATAATATGTATTTATAGCTGTTTCAATGAAAACAACATGGAACAATTATAATATATATTTATAGCTCTGTCATTGAAATTTACACGGAACCATTATAATATTTATTTATTGCTGTTTCAAAGAAAACCACATAGAACCATTATAATATGTGTTTATAGCTGTTTCAATGAAAACCACACGGAACCATTAGAATATGTATTTATAACTGTTTCAATGAAAACCACATGGAACCATTATAAAATGTTTTATAGCTGTTTCAATAAAACCACATGGAACCATTATAACATTTTTATAGCTGTGTCAATGAAAACCACTTTTAACCATTAAAATAAATATTTATAGCTGTTTCAGTGAAAACCACATGGAGTCATTATACAAGTAATATGTATTTATAGCAGTTTCAATCTAAACAAAATGGAACTATTATAATATGTATTTATAGCTCTTCCAATGAAAACAAGATAGAACCATTATAATATGTATTTATAGCTGTTTCCATGAAAATTACATGGAACCATTATAATGTGTACTGATAGCTGTTGCACTGTAGACCACACTGGACCATCAAAAATCTTGGGGTCACATAAAAAGATGCATGTATAATTATTTAAGTGTAGGCCACATTAGGGTCATCAAAAACCTTGGGGCCGTATAAAAAAAGATGTGTATAACTGTTTCATTGCAAACCACATTGGTGCCATTAAAAATATGTATGTATAACTGTTTCGTTGTAGCCCACGTGGGGGTCATAATAAACTTTGAGGGCCACATCTAACGATGTGTTTGTATAACTATTTCTATGTAGACCACATGGGACTATCAAAAATATGTATAAATAACTATTTCATTGTAGACCACATGGGGCCATCAAAAATATGCATTCAAAACTGTTTCATTGTAGACCACATGGGGCTATAAATAATATGTATATATACCGGTAACTATTGCAGTATTGATCACAGAAGAGAATACACAATCTTGGAGGTCACTTCAAAAATATAATGTATAGCTATTTCACTTTAAACAAAATGGGGTCATCAAAAAAAAAAAACAAACTTGGGGTTACATCAATTAATTTGCATGTAGAGCAAAAATGGGTAGACGTTTTCTACCTGCTCTGTTTCTGCTACAAGATCTGTAGATAATAATACCGCCTCCACCATCATCACTACTACTACCGCTACAACTGCACATCTTACTACCCCTACCACTACTACGGCTGCTACTATTACACATATTAACGCCCCTACTACTACTGCTGCTACAACTACATATATTAATAGTATTTCCTCATCCACTACTATTTCTGCTACAACTACACATACTGGTACTTTAGCCACCACCACTACTACTTCTGTTACAGCTAAAAAAATGTTAATCCTACTGCAACCACCTTTACCACTACTGCTACAACTACGCATACTACATTAAACATCCCTATTAAAGCTGCTACATCTATATATACTAATACTACAACCACCATCACTACTACTGTTGCTACAACTAGACATACTGTTACTACTGCCAAAGCTACTACAACTGCAACAGCTACACATACTATTACTACAGTCGCCATCACTACTGCTGTTACTCTAGCTATTGTTAATAACGCTACTATATATATATATATATATATATATATATATATATATATATATATATATATATATATATATATATATATATATATATATATATATATATATATATATATATATATATATATATATATATATATATGCCCAATGGGCTGATCACCCGTTGGCTTGTCACACCGATTACGGAAACAACGGCAGATGGATCTATTTGTTGTTGCCCTAAAGACGCCGCTAGGCGTGATGGGAAACTGCAACAGAGAAAATCAATCTGCTGTTGCCCTTAAGACGCCACAAGGCTGATGGCCTCTGACTGCTTGGTCGGTCTTTGGCTAAGGACGGAAGAAGAAGAAGAAGAATATATATATATATATATATATATATATATATATATATATATATATATATATATATATATATATATATATATATATATATATATATATATATATATATATATATATATATATAACTACTTTTGAGAATATTACCACGACCACTACTTCTACTACAGTTATTAACTGCCCAGCTGCCACTACTGCCATGTACTACCACTACTATTATTTAAAGTATGTCTTGACAATCCTATTGAATGGCTCTGTAACTCGGAGAACAACAAAAACAATTATCAAAAATCTGCAGGCTTTCATAAATGGGCTCTTACCTAAAATATAAGGGTTGAAAGTTCTGCTGTTAGCAATAACTAGATCACATGACAGTAGCTTCCGTAGTGAAACCGCAAAGTTAAAGATAGGCAACTCTAGTTATCTTAGGGATGGCATCCATTATCCCCTTTGACGTATTCTACACATACGCATTTAAGCATATTTTCCCAAGTTTTGTGACATCCGTGTTTGGGAAAACGTAAACTTCGTCAAAAAATTCTATCAAATTTTTAGGGATAATCTGTGTCATCCCTAAGTTTAGAAAGTGCTGAAAACGAGGTGCGCTCATTAACGAAGAAGAAATGAGATGAATAACAGCAAGGTATATGTGGAAGAGAGAACTTGAGTAGGATTCAATGTAGAATCATAGTGTTGCAATATATCTACGGAGTGTTGTTATTTGTCACTAGTAAAACACGAAAAGGTCATTTTTAAAGTTCAGGTGCCGTTTACCCTATTATCCACTAAAACGTAGCCCCCTATGACCACTACTACTTACATAAATTACAACTATTTACTAGCCTCATTGTAGTCCTGGGGGAGGGAGGAGGGGGAGGGGGCTCTGAAAAGGCACAGAAATAATAAGACTACTACAAGTAATGTGTAAAAGGCGACTAATATGAGGTATTGAATGAGGCTGGCAATTTCACGTTGTTAAACAATTTGCTACACAAACATTTATTGTGAGAGCACGTTAATGCTGGGAACCAGCTACAGTGTTAGCTTTATCTCCGTAGATAAATGAAAATGATGAAGATGATGACAAAGTGCTAGCAGCAAAACAGAAGTCCTGGAAAGAATTTGGAGAAAAGCTTGAAAAAGATGCGCAAGAAAACCAGAAATTGTTCTATAAGACCCTAAAGAACATGAGAAAGGAAAAACAATGCCCTCTTAAATTTATAAAGGACAAGCAAGGCAAATTGCTTACTGCCTCGAAGGAAGTAATGGAAAGATGGAAAGAATATTTTTCAGAACTCCTGGATGGTGAGCGTGGTGAAGCATCAGAAATTATAACCACTAACACAGAAGAGAAAACCAATGATGGTGAAGATGACATAAAGATGGAAGAACTGAAGGCAGCACTGGAGAAAATCAAGATGGGCAAAGCAGCAGGGCATGATGGTATAACACCAGAAATGGTTAAGTACATGGGAGCATCAGGCGACCTATTACTCTTAAGGGTTCTACATGCAGCGTGGTACAACAAGACCATACCAAAGGATTGGGAGATTGCCATCATAACACCAATTTTCACAAAGGGTGACAATCGACAGTGTGGAAACCATAGAGGCATATCCCTACTCAGTGTCCCTGGTAAAATCTACTCTAGAATCCTAGAGCAGAGACTCCGACGCCTAGCTGAGCCACAACTGGATGAGGTCCAGTGCGGATTCCGAGCGAACCGAAGTACTCAAAACCTAATCTTCACACTCAGACAGCTGAGTGAAAAGGCCCTTGAGTATAAGAGTGAGATCCATCTTTGTTTCATAGATCTGGAAAAGGCGTTTGAAGGGTCCCCTGTAGCAAACTTTGGGATTGTTTGGCAAGGAAGAACATTCCAGCACCTCTGATTCATGCTATTTTGAGCTTCTACAAGTCTTGCAGAAATTATGTGAGGACAGCAAACCATTTTCGCCAGTTTCGTTTCTCATTTAGAAACGCATTTCATTGCTGATTAAACTGAGAACGCAGTTATGACGTAACGTGTCAG
Organism: Oreohelix idahoensis; assembly: GCA_024509875.1. Lineage (NCBI taxonomy): Eukaryota > Metazoa > Mollusca > Gastropoda > Stylommatophora > Oreohelicidae > Oreohelix > Oreohelix idahoensis. The sequence goes on along the minus strand of JAMPIV010021226.1, from coordinate 106,899 downwards.
CGCTACCCGAGACGCAGAGTGTTAGAACGCATTCCGTCAGACAGGGGAGCAGACAGCTGTCTTCAGTTTCGGCTAAGTTTCTGGGCCTGAAGTGTGAGAATTCACTCCGTCAGACATGAGGAGGAGACATTTGTCTGGTAGTTTGCATCTGACATGTAGTTTCCAAGATATATTCTCAGTGTCAGGTGATATGACACTCACGCTCCACGGCCAGAGTTGGCGTAAGGTGCGAGAAAGCAAAGTGTCAGTTATGGTTCTCATGATGAGTTTCTCGGGGTAGGTGCAAAAACTGCCCCTGCAGTGCAGACTGGTTGTCTACATTTGCATCTGACACGTTGCGCTTCGGCCGTTTCTTAGACGGAGGTGTCAGAGACGCAAGGTGGCAGTTACGGCATGCGTTTAGGTGTTAAACGTAAGCGTGAAAGACGGGAAAGGGGAGAGTACTTCGTTTTGCGAAATTAAACGTTTACCTCTTTGTCTGGAAATAGATATTAACCAGAGTTTGAAACTTTCTTTTCATTCTCCAACTTGCAGTAGACAGAATCACTCGTGCTAGTGAATGAAGCTTGTATAGCGAAGTCATTAGTTTCTCGTCAAATTTGGCCGAGCTTCTAAATACCTATCTAGTGAATTATCCTAGTCGTTGTGAAACTGTAATTCTGTTTTAGGTAAAATATCATATATTATATTCTAGTATTTTGTGAAGTGTTTAAAGTGTTGAATCGCTTATTTTATTTCTCTAGTTAGATTTGGTGCAGAGCGCTTAATTTATCTAGTCTGTATTATTTTATAGTGACGAGTTACAGTGGAAAACAGAAATTATATTTCTAGCTTAAACTCAGTCGGCTAATAAAGGAATTTAATTTAACTGCTAAAATAATCAGACGAGAATAAACTTTCTAAACTAACTTATAATGCTAGAAGCCTCATGAGTGTTGACGGAATACGCACGTATTCCTAATTCATGAGGATAGATGATTTTTAAATATAACTTACTTCACGGGAATTTAAATGATAAGACAAGCTACGCTTGCAGTTTAAATTATCAGTTATAGTATGTATAATTATTTGATATGTGTTTTTTCCATTTATATATAGTGAAACTGTGGTACCCAAACTTTGCCAGCGTTTGAGTAAAGAGATAAATCTGTGAAGAAAACAACAAACATTCATACCTTAAAGATTTGATGTTTAACTTTTACAAGAACTTTAAGAGGTTAAAGAAATAACGGGTCATCGAGCCTGATTTGATTCTTCCTGAGAAAACTCTAGTCATTTTTCCGCCTTGGTGGCAAGTAACATATTTCAATCAGTAAATTTCCCAACACTGTTGACAAGTGGTGGTGTTACCAACTAAATTCCTATATTGAGAAAAGTTGCCGACCTGACATTCCTCATTCGTTTGAAATCTAAGATGTTGACACTGTGCTAGCTATAAACGCTCGGGCCTGGAAAATTTTATGTGACTTAAACAGACATCCAAAACAATAGTATTCCCAAGAGAACGGTCCCGGAAGTAGTGAATTCAACCCGTCTTTTTGGACCTGGGGTTTTCTTGGCCAAGATTACCATTGAAGATTCTGTATGGGCAAGTCCTAAAAATATTTTTTTGTTGTTGAAAAATGCACGTGAGCACAGTTGAATGAATAGAGTGAATGCAGGATTGAGCGATCCCTTTATGGTGGTATTTTGACACCCATTCATTTTTGCTGTCATAACATTTCTTTATGCAAGGTATCGCTAACTATATGTATATGTATATGTATATATATATATATATATATATATATATACATATACATATATATATATATATATATATATATATATATATATATATATATATATATATATATATATATATATATATATATATATATATATATATATATATATATATATATATATATATATATATATATATATATATATATATATATATATATATATATATATATATATATATATATATATATATATATATATATATATATATTAAACCTTATACTAGATCAGATTATCCAGTCTGTTCATCCCTTAAAGGGGAAGAATTTTAGACTAAATCATATGTATCTGTGACTCTTTGGGCTATCACTTTCTTCTAACGGGACTGTGGGCTATCCATCGAGGGAAGGATCATACCAACGGGTCTATCATTCTTGTAGCATTTCTTGATTTTTTTTTGTTTATGATTTTTTTTTTTTGTATATGCTTGATGTGAATTGCTATGTTGTGAGAGAAGTTTAGTCTTGATAAATAAACTACTCTTAAAATTTATTCCAGCGTGTCGGTCAGTTCGTTTTCCCAAACTATTCATATAATCATTGTTAGAGTTTTTCCCACGTCTGTACGTCTAACTGTCGTCTTATGTGTAGATGTATGTGAGTGGATATATATATATATATTAGGCATCAAAGAAGAGTTGGCCACTCGAAAAGCAGCAGCTGGGAGACTTTTTCAGGCCATAAATCGAGGATTCCTCAGCAAGAGAGAGGTTGGTAAGAAAACGAAGATGGCTTTATACCGCTCCACCTATGTCTCAGTCTTGACATATGGATGCGAGTCATGGGCAATGACTACAACCCACAAAAGCCAGATCCAAACCTCAGAAATGAGGTATCTGAGGAAGGTGGCTGAATGACATGAAAAGACATGGTACGCAACCAGACGATACGTCAAGGCCTTAAATCCCACCCCCTGCAGACCCAAGTAGAACAGTCCCAACTAAGATGGTTTGGCCATGTATGCAGAATGGGAGAAGATCGGCGACCACGACAAGCATGGGAAACAAAAAGCCAAGGATCCAGACCCCCAGGACGACCCAGAGTCCGCTGGGAGGACAACATTAGACAATCTTTGAAGGACCGAGGACTAGAATGGAACCAGGCCAGGAAGAAAACAGAGATAGGATAGTCTGGCGCTCTCTCTTCCAAACCTCTACACCTCACGGTAGAAGGGGAACGACTAAGTAAGTAAGAAGATGATGTATTTTTACTACCACTACTATTTACTCATATTACTATTTTTAATTACCACTACTAGAGGAAAAAAGTAAAGGTAAAGGATCCCATTACATGCCTATTGAGGCATATTGGGAATATGGTATTAGGCCCATATTTTCTTGACTATCGGCACACTAGGGGTGATGTGGTCAGCATCACGCCGGCCGCCTTAACCTTCCCAGAAGTTGCTCTGGTACCCAATTCATGAGGCTGGGTCGACCCCGGAGTTCGCGGTCTAAAAAATCTCACTTCAACTGGGAATCGAACCATGTACCACCGAGATAGGAAGCCAGTGCACTAACCAATACGCTACCGCGGCTCACATACTAGAAGAATAATGTTGTTATCAGTGGCAGGGAAAATATTACCCAGGATTATCCTTAAGATGTTAAAAGAGTCACTCTTTTTGAATCTCCAGGGTAAGAGAGACAAAGGAACACACAGAGAAGATAACTGGAGATAGACATTCAGGGAATATAGTCACAGAAAGACTTTGAGCTGATGGCACAGGAAAGAAGACGGCATACGTTTGTCGAAAGCCAAGGCTCCTTGGGGAGTTGTAGATGAAGAATGAATAAATTCAGTGGTTTACTAAAGATGATCACCATGAGAAGGTTGGGTTATTTCAGCTGTACAATATATTTAAAAATGCCAATAGTTTTACAAAATAGCAAGCACTGGGGCTCGTTGTAAGCATTACAACGCAGTGCTTGTTCTGGAATCCCCAGGATATGAAAAGCATACGTAAACTGCAAAAACATGAAAAAAGAATATATATATATATATATATATATATATATATATATATATATATATATATATATATATATATATATATATATATATATATATATATATATATATATATATATATATATATATATATATATATATATATATATATATATATATATATATATATATATATATATATATATATATATATATATATATATATGGGGCTGGCAACGACTTCATGTAAAACTTTATACACAGCGTTCCAACAGACAGAAGTTAATATGATCATCAGCAGTGTTTCCCCTCGGACAAGCCCTTTATCCTCTGTACACTCTGAGAGGGGGAGGGGGTGGCTACTGGAAAATGACTCCCAAGTGTCCGGCTCCTGTTGTCTTTGCCCAACTGCGTTGGGAACTGAACCCATGCCACGTTGGTTCCGACTTCAGCTTCAGTCCTGGTTTTATCTAAGCTACTAGCTTGAGGCAATTTTGAAAATAATGATTATAATGTAAATAAATTATTGTTCTGAATTCCGTAGCCCGTTGCGGTTGCTCCACAGCCAACACGATGCCCTTTCCGCAGTCTCACAGACCCTCTTACGTGCCCACGTTCTTGACTGTCTTTTCACATCCATAGCTTCCATAGATCATATCCTGAGGCAGCCACCAGACTTCTTGCATCCACCTCTACAACTATGAATTTTGCTGTGAACCCGTTACGTCTCAAATAAATGCCCAGATCATTATACTTAGCAGTTTGAATGAGGGTCGCTCATCTAATTTGGATTCAAATAGCACTGTCAGCTCAATCATTACAATCTGGTGTGACAATAAGGAGTGTAGCAATATATCTGGTCGACTTCGAGATCTCCTAATTATTTCCGTGTTTGCTCCTCACCCAGGTAGATCTACAACCGTCTCCTAGCCATTTGCGCAGTCAAGAATAGAGAATAACTTATAGTAAGAAATCCGCTAAAAATGGCGTGATAGAATTATGAGGTACTCTTTCTGCTGCATGTTCCGATGACAGCACTAGTTATCCTGTGATCATACCATTTCTTTCCACTCCATTTAAACTTCATTACATCTTTGTATTCAAATTTATCATGACTTATGATCCATGCACCATAGAAAAACATTTTGATAAACCTATGTGCTCTATTAAAGGGTGTTCGATTTAGCTTTCAAGGTGCAATAAGCGCATTTTTCGTATTTGTCCAAAACGCTGGCGGTATATATATATATATATATATATATATATATATATATACATATATATATATATATATATATATATATATATATATATATATATATATATATATATATATATATATATATATATATATATATATACACACACACACATACACATTCATTACTAATAAATTCCTTTTAACTCATGGAGCTACCACTTCAGCTGGACCCTTTATAGAAAGCTAGCACAAATCGATCACGTGGTCCTGTAGCTATAGTTTCAATAGTACGTTGTTTACATAATGAGATTGCCAGCCCTTGTGTCATGGAATGACGTCTGTTTCACATCACGAATTCTAATAACTCTGGTCCTAGCGGCGCGCCATACATTGTAAAAAGATATGATACACCGACCAATTTAAACGCTTTTTTGGTCCTGTGTTTACAACTGCTGGGAGAATAAAGATGGCCAGACCCTATTTTGTGTAACATGATTAACTTCGGAATTTTGCCACAGCAGTATAGAAGAAGTACCACTTGGCAGAGGTTATCAAAACAATATTAGGGACGTTACTAATACTAGGACGGGAGAAATCTTAGGTTAAATACATTCGAAGCTTCAGGTTGGCCTAAGTTTAGCTGTTTAAACTATGCATAATAGAAAATGCGAGTAGTAACCATAAGAATTTTTGTATAGATATATAAAGCCTAATTCGAAGTATAAGGTAAACTTTAATTGACTAAAATCGCATCAGGAATAACGGAGATAATTAAAAAGTAGTTTTCCTACATTGTACAAAAGGCAAAACGGTACCCACATTTTAGGATAGTTATTGCCTTCTTAGGGGTATTCCATCTCGTACATCCGACGTCAGACTTTAAATAGACTTGCCTAACAAACTCCTGTCAGTCACGATTTGAAAAAAACACAGAGAGCGGGGAAAACAGAGCACATATTAATGCCAGCGTTTGCCTTCTGCAGTCGTTAGCAGACCTTATTCGACCATTGAGGACTAGTCTGTGTGTGTACCTCAGGGTAAGAACGAATCTATATATATATATATATATATATATATATATATATATATATATATATATATATATATATATATTTTGTGTGTAATTATATTGATTAATCCAACTGTGCGATACGATGTGTCCATGATGTGTTAGGAATGGACTGTGTCTTCTGATGAAACATACAGGCTCATGTGTACTTCTAGAGACAAAGCCCGCCTTCGGAAATATTTAATATATTGAGAAAGATGGCTAATTGTGTCTGTAAGTTGGGAAAGGTATTTAAAGAAGTATTTCTTTTGAATTATAGTTCTTGTTGGTGAATATAGTTATATAAATTACCCCTATCAGAGTCAGAACCATATTAAATACCAGAATCGCAGAGGCGGATCAGGAAAGGTAGCAGTTAGGGACTCAGAGTACTACATCACCATCTTCTCTAGGAACTTACATAGCTTGACCCTTCTTTTGTGTCTATACACCCTTACTCTCTTCAGAAAAGGGGTATTACTGATAAGATCAGACTCTTATGTGGCATTATCCTGGTATCATCTGATACACCTTTATGTCCAGGATATCTTATTCTTTATAACATCTCAAACCTCTTGCGACATCTGTTGTCTCAGTCCGGGATTTTATGTACTACCCTGGGGTCTTTTCTTTGAGACATTCAGTCTTTTATTAGTTACTTACATCCTCTGAGTTAGCAGGAGGAGTACAAATCAAAACTAAATTAAAAGTTAGAATAAACTTAAGATAAATAAAGCATATTGAAGTACCATTGAGTACAAAATAAAATTTTGTTGACTGGATAAGCTGACAGTGGTCTTATACTAAGTAGCCTTGTATTAATTAAGTGTGTGTTTGGTCTGTTGATAGTAGTGATTGAGTGTCTGCAGCTTTTAGTATGGCAGACTTGGCAAAGTTTAGGTCTGCTACAGTACAGGCGGCAAAAGAGTTTGGATTAAGTGGGGAGGCTCTTATTCAATATGTCACTACTGAATGTGACAAGTATATAGAAAGAGAAGATAAGAAAGTGGAAAATGAAAGGAGATTACAATTAGAAGCTGATAAGGAAGCTAAAAGATTACAATTAGAGGCTGATAGAGAGACTAAACAAACAGAAGCTGATAAGGAAGCTAAAAGATTACAATTAGAGGCTGATAGGAAGGCTAAACAGATAGGAGCTGAAGCTAAGAAATTACAACTAGAGGCTGAGGAAAGAAAACAGGTTGCTGAAAGGGAGGCTGAGGAAATATGACAGGTTGCTGAAAGGTAGGCTGAGGAAAAGAGGTTGCAAAGGGAACATGAATTGAATGTGAAAAAGTTTGAACTTCAAGGACATGTTACAGGAAATGGAAGTAGCCCAACTACCTCTGACATTAGTGCAAGTCAACGTGTCTCTAATGGGGCCATGAACTTTAATTTGGATCCATTTGTGGAGAAAGAAGATGATATTGAGTCTTATCTCAGTAAGTACGAGAGATTAGCTACTAACTATGGCTTAGAGAAAGAGAAATGGAGCCTTAAGTTATCACAAGGGCTGAGAGAAGCTTCTTATGAAGTTTTCACAAACCTTGGGAGAGAAGAACAATAAGATTTTGAAATCTTAAAACAGGCACTGCTGGTTCGATATGAAAAGAATTCAGAATTTTATAGGAAGAAATTTAGAACTGCCAAGCTACTTTGAGAAACTTACCACCAATTATCTGCAAGATTAGAAACCTACTTGGAGAAGTGGACTACTCATGGAAAGTGTCAAGGCCTAAAAGAAATGGTCATGATGGAACAAGTGAGAGAGTCTTTGCCTCCAGACATGAGAAAATTTCTTATGGAACAAGGTGCAGAGAGATTGGGAGAGATTTTAACAGTTGCTGAGAGATATCAAGCAGCTCAGTCAGAAATTGCTGGAGTTAAGAGGAAACCAGTAGAAAGTAGTAGGCCACCCCAAAACCAGAATAGGTTTGATAATAGGGACTAACAATCACACATATATAAACAAGGATATGATAAACCAAAATTTGACCAAAGAGACAGGAACCCTCAGGTACAAGATAAGAAACCCTATAAACAGGGAGAGAAATGGTGTAAAATTTGTAAAATGAACAATCATAATACTAGAGACTGTAAGAAAAGAAATCCTCTATATCTCGCTGCATGCCTCTCAACAGGGAACAAAGGAACGAAGGAACTATCTACAAGACAGGCAGACCTTTAACATCACCCTGTGTGTGAAGAAGTAATTTGTAATGGTACGACTATTATGTACCTTTATGATACAGGATTGGATTTTGACTCAGTCGTGAGTTCTACCCTGGTGCAACCTGACCAATACACCACAGAAACAGTGGAAATACAGGGAGCAACTAAGGAGATAGCAACCATGACACTTCCGATAGCTAGGATGAATGTCAGGACTCGCTATGTGGAAGGAGTGATTACAGCCGCAGTGATAAATGAACCAATCTATCCTCTGATATTGGGGTGTAGATATGTGTTTTTCGGAAATCCAAAACGACCTGTGATCATAGCGGCAGTACAGACCAGGTCACAATCTAGGAAGTAGGAAGACAGCCCTATAAACATTCATCCAGAAAAGATGAGGAAGGCACAAGCTGAACATAGTTCATTAAAGCCTTGTTATCGAAAACTGCCAAAAAGTCATACTCCCCCTAATAAAAGGGACTTCTATACGAAGAATAAATTGCTGTATAGAAAAGCTGGAACAGGAACCAATGATCATGGACAATTGGTACTGCCCTCTTCATATAGGGACAGAGTTGTGGAATTAGGACATGCAATACCCTTTAGTGACCATATGGGCATTAGTGCCACGGGACAACGAATAGCATGTCACTATTTCTGGCCAGGGAATACAGAGGACATAAAAAGATATGTAAAATCCTGCCCAGAATGTTAAAGGGTAGCTCCAAAGCACTGGACTGCACCTGCAACTCTTGGAGAAATGCCCATCATGGGAACTCCATTTGAAAGATTTGCGGTGGATATTGTGGGACCTCTCACACGAACCAAGAGGAGAAACAGTTATATTCTTACTCTGGTGGACACTTTCTCTACGTGGGGAGAGGCGGTAGCCCTGTCATCAATAGATTCGAAACATGTGTCAGAGGCGTTACTCACAATATTCACTAGGTTAGGTTTTCCCCACCAAATCTTGACTGATAATGGTTCTCAGTTCAAGGGAAGACTAACTGAGGAAGTATTCAGGATCTTCCAAGCCAGGCACTTTTTCTGTAGTCCTTATCACGCCCAAGGGAACGGGCAGGTGGAAAGATTCAATGGAATGCTTACTTCTATCCTGCGGAAGCTGGCACATGAAAAACCTGATACGTGGGATCTATACTTACCCGCTGCATTATTTGCTTACCGGGAAGTCTCACACAGTTCAACAGGTATGGCTCCGGCAACATTGTTATTTGGCCGGCCCATAAAAGGTCCATTAGAAGCCTTAATGAGAACATGGACAGATGAGAAGGCAGAAGAGACTGTAACCTCATCATACCAGTATGTGAACGAGTTGACATCTCGCTTAAAAACTGGCTGGAAATTAGCAAATGACAATCTGAGGAAAGCCAGAAGGAAACATGCTGCGTATTATAACAAGAAGGCGAAGGATAGAGAGCTGGCTGTTGGAGAGAAGGTGCTTCTTCTATTATCCAGCAGCAGCAACAAACTTCAGATAGGATGGCAGGGTCCATACACAGTTCTAGAAACGCTGTCTAGAACTAATTACAAGATAGACAAGAAAGGAAAAGAAAAGGTCTAAGTGAAACTCAAAAAGAAATAGAGAAAGGTCTATCACTGAAATGTGTCCCTCAGGGGAACATAGACTCTGTATCTATTATAGGAAATTGAATGCTGTCACAGAGTCACAATAGACCCATTACCGGACACCAATCAGCTGTTTGCCAGGTTAAGTAAGGCAAAATATTTCTCTAAGGTGGATCTAAGTAAAGGGTACTATCAAATTCCTGTCAAATCTCAGATCAGACCCTTGTTGGCATTTAGCACTTTGGAGGGGCACTATGAATTCAATACGTTGCCTTTTGGTTTGAAAAATTCTCCAAGTGTGTTCTCCCGAATGATGAGGAGATTATTAGATCCACTGCAAAACCCAGCTATCACGAACTTTATGGATGACATCCTAATTGCAACAGAAACATTTGAGGAACATATTTCATCTATAGAAATGTTATTGGATAGGCTCAGGGAGGCAAATTTGACCGCCCGCCCTACCAAATGTTGTATTGGTTGCCAGGAATTGGAATTCGTGGGGAACACAGTAACATAAGGAAATATGACTCCTGACTCCAAGAATTTAGAAAAGTTGGAGAGAGCACCACGACCACAAACAAAGAAAGATGAGAGATCCTTTGTCTCACTGTGTGGGTTTTATCAAAAATACATCAACAATTTTAACAGTGTGTGCTCCTCTCACTGACTTAACAAAAATAGGCAAGCCAGACAAAATAGAGTGGACGGCTGAGTGTGAACAAGTATATACAGAATTGAAGCAAAAACTCACCAGTAGGCCTATACGGAATCTCCCAGATCTAAGTCAAGAATTTGTGGTTAGAACGGATGCAAGCAACATAGGGTTAGAGGCAACATTATTACAAAGATCTCGATCACAGCCCAGTGAATTAAACCCCCTTGCTTATGCCAGCCGCAAATTAAACAAAGCAGATAAAAATTACGCAACAATTGAGAAAGAATGTTTGGCGCTAGTTTGGGCAATAAAGAAGTTCCAGATCTATCTGTATGGTAGACATTTTGTGGTACAAAGCGATCACCAGCCACTGGTTTTTCTGGCCCAGGCAAAGCATGGTAATAATAGATTGTTAAGGTGGTATCTGTTGATCCAACCTTATTCATTTACCATAGAATTATCCCTGGATCTCAGAATGTTCGGGCAGATTTTTTGAGTAGGCACCCACCTGAAGAAAACCAGGAGAATAGGAAGGCAGAGTAAATCCAAGATTGGAAGAATGTCGTGATTATGAATCCAGACAAGAAGCTCCAACAGCGGGTTTATGCTTTTGAATTGGGAGGCTATGTCGTGGAAAGACGTCTGTTTCACATCACGAATTCTAATAACTCTGGTCCTAGCGGTGCGCCATACATTGTAAAAAGATATGATACACCGACCAATGAAAACGCTTTTTTGGTCCTGTGTTTACAACTGCTGGGAGAATAAAGATGGCCAGATCCTATTTTGTGTAACATGATTAACTTCGGAATTTTGCTACAGCAGTATAGAAGAAATTATATTGATTAATCCAACTGTGCGATACGATGTGTCCATGATGTGTTAGGAATGGACTGTGTCTTCTGATGAAACATACAGGCTCATGTGTACTTCTAGAGACAAAGCCCGCCTTCGGAAATATTTAATACATTGAGAAAGATGGCTAATTGTGTCTGTAAGTTGGGAAAGGTATTTAAAGAAGTATTTCTTGAAGAGAATGAGACACCTATCAGGAACATAAAGAAGGATGAAAGGGATTGATTCACAGTATCGTTTGACATATTATTTAATAGTTTTACTCACAACCAAATTATTGTATGGAGGCGAATCATGGGAGAATACTTATTATTTAGAAGGTAGAAGTAAATTGTGATCACTTTGAATTGAAATGATTGTTGATATCTACACTATACCTGGTGCATCTGCTAGCACGCTTATCTGAAACTGTCTATCGTCCCCATCTGTGTCATAAGAGGGGTATGGATAGAAAAATACAGGGATTGCGTTTAAATTCATTGCAGGTTTAATCCTTTAACAAAAGTCTCAAAATCAGAAGAGGCTGCTCTTACAAAAGTTGCAACGTATGCAGTGCCAGTTGGTGATAGCAGGCCCGTCATCACGTTCGTGACTACTGGAACAAGTTCATCTGAATTGTATATCCAGCAATAAGGGAGCCATCTGCAGCGACTAAGTTAAGTTGCTTAATGCAACTGTTCAGTTTATCCAGATTCAAGAAAGACATATACGCTTCAGTTTGTGATGACTAAACTAGTAGAGTGTTTCTATAAACTTATAGTAATAATAATAAACTATCCTACAAGCGAATGATCAAGCAAGTGAAAGTTGTCTACCAGATGACAGACATTTTGACCCAAGAAAAAAACATGTGTTTACTATTATTATTTATTTAATGTTGTAAAATATTTGAGTTTAACACTTTTCAAACAGAAAAGAAAAACTGTTTAATTAAATTGTAAATATTCACCAGAAGACTTTCTTAGATTCTTTAAGTTGAATTACAGTTCTTGTTGGTGAATATAGTTATATAAATTACCCCTAGCAGAGTCAGAACCACATTAAATACCATAATCACAGAGGTGGATCAGGAGAGGTAGCAGTTAGGGACTCAAGAGTACTACATCACCATCTTCTCTGGGAACTTACATAGCTTGACCCTACCATTGTGTCTATACACCCTTACTCTCTTCAGAGAAGGGGTATTACTGATAAGACCAGACTCTTATATGGCATTATCCTGGTATCATCTGATACACCTTTATGTCCAGGATATCTTATTCTTTATAACATCTCAAACCTCTCGCGACACCTTGCACTACCTTATAATTATTAGTTGTCTTGTACGACATGCCAGAGCGAGCAGCCGTCCTGTTCTTTGTCTCATCAGGGACTCCAACAACTGCCAGGGGTATATCGATCTATATAAATTAATCTATCTGTCTATATCAATTAATCAATGTCTATATAAATTAATCTATCTGTCTATATAAATTAATCTATTTTTCTATATCAATTAACCTATCTATAAAAATTTATATAAATTAATAGCGTACCTTACATGGGCGTTAGTGTTGATAAAATAAGTGTTAATAAAAACTACCGCCCAAATTATCTTCGTTCTTGAGGGATACGCTGGTAAGGCTGTACTCTCATCAGGGGTACACGATTATAATAAGTTTGGGAAACACTGACTTCAAGTTTTGGAACCTGTTACAACGCGTTGGTGCATCTGGTCAGGTGTAAATGTCCTGCTACTGTTGATCTAACTGTTGGGTAGAGCTTACACCAAACAACATAATACCATTATAACTGTATTCTCTCTTCTAATCCATGTTTATTATTTCTTATTTTGAATACCGGTTCTTTACCATAACTTGTTGTTTGTTCACAAGGTTCACTGCAATGCGTCAAAGAGCCAACCAAGAAAAAATGTGAAAAGAGATTCCGGAATAATTACGCTATATTCGTTGATAATCACCGTTTTCAAATGACTGACGCGCTGGCGCCTAACGGCCTTTTTGATAGCTCTTGCAAGGCGCATTTTCTGGTTTAGGTCCATGAGCTTGGATTTGATAGTGAGGCTCTCCAGCGTGACTAATCTGTGAGTACGGGGAGGAAATGTTTGAGGAGGATGAGGCATGTGGGTGTATGAAAAAAAGAGGACAAAGAAAGACAACACGACGGATATATAGATAGATAGATAGATAGATAGATAGATAGATAGATAGATAGATAGATAGATAGATAGATAGATAGATAGATAGATAGATAGATAGATAGATAGACCGACCGACCGACAGACAGACAGGCAGGCAGGCAGGCAGTTAGGCAGATATATAGAAAGATAGAAAGATAGACAGGCAGACAGGCAGGCAGGTAGTAGGGAGGTAGGTAGGTAGGTAGATAGGTAGATAGTAGATATGTAGATAGGTAGGTCGATAGGTGATCTAAGGAAGGAGATCGGAGCATTGATGGAGTGTCCGTGTGCAATGAAGATAGTCCTAAAAACCAAACCAATACTGTCTTAGCAAATTATGTCACTGCATTTGCCCTCTGATTTGCAATTTTGGGATTCAAAGTTGCTTATAGCAACTACACAAGTGACTAAGTATTTTTTTTAAAGCACAAACAAGTCGTGGAGTTGCTTCAACTGAATCTAAATGTTGACATGACATAATGTCTGTTATCAAAGTATGGCTGGATATTGAAAACAATTAAAAACAAACTCGACTTACAAAGAAATAACAAAATGAAAGCTTGTAAGTTTATGATTACATTTTTTTAACAAATCAAACAACAAACAAACAAAAACTACCCAGGAAATTCACTTACTGACTGATTATAAAAATTCCTTCTTCTCAAGCCAAGCAGCAACATAGTTACATGAAGGTTTTGGAACAAATCGGTTGTTATATTCATGTAAAAAAGGTAAAATCACAACTGCTTCCAATGTTGTTCGTCCATCACGGGTGATGAAGACCACTCTTTTCATCCAATTATTAGGATTGTTAGGATAGTCTATGAGTACGAAGGTGACTGATGAGCCCGATGCGGGCCTGGAAGGATCTCGGACAGTGTGGGCAGGGAATGTTTGCATCACAAGAAGGTTTTATTACACGGTCTTTTCTAGCTTGTCTCCGCTGTTCCGCTGCTGCTCTTCTGGAAGATTCGCATGCCGCTGCACCTTTACGAAGAGATGTGCGCCAGGCAGTTCGGTCTTGCGCAGCAGCTTCCCATGTGTCAGGGTTTATGTCAAGGGTTTTTAATGAAGCCTTAAGCGTGTCTTTGAAGCGCTTTTTGTGGCCACCATGGGAGCGTTTACCTTTCTGCATCTCACCATAAAAGAGTATCTTTGGCAGTCGATGGTCTGGCATGCGGACTACATGACCTACCCAGCGGATCTGTGACTGCATCAGAATAGTATCGATGCTAGGGATACCAGCTCTGTCAAGAACGGTGGTATCCGGGATCTTGTCTTGCCATTTGATGTTCATTACCTTTCTGAGACAGACTGTATGGAAGTGGTTTAGCTTCTTTACGTGGCGCCTGTATACAGTCCATGTTTCGCATGCATAAAGCAGCACTGGAAGCACCGCAGCTCTGTACACCTTCAGCTTTGTCTGTAGACTAATGCCACTTCGATGCCAAACGTTGGTGTATAGTCTGCCAAATGTGCTGCTGGCTTTGGAGATCCTGGTGTTCACCTCATCATCAATGACGATGTTCTGGGATAGTGTGCTACCAAGGTATGTGAATCTCTTCACAACATTCAGTTTCTCACCATTTACCTTGATGAATGGCTCAGTATAAATTGTGCCAGGAGCTGGTTGGTACATGATTTCTGTTTTCCCCGTGTTGATGGTAAGCCCAAAGTTGGAACAGGCTTCGGAGAATCTATCCATGCTATGCTGCAGATCAGCCTCTGAGCCAGCACTGAGGGCACAATCGTCAGCAAACAGAAGATCACTGATGGTGTGTGATTTGACCTTGATTTTTGCTTGAAGCCTCCTAAGGTTAAACAATTTTCCATCAATACGATATCTGATGTCGATTCCTGTGTCCCCATCTCTGAAAGCATCAGTCAGCATAGCAGAAAACATGATACTGAAAAGAGTCGGTGCAAGTACACACCCTTGTTTAACTCCATTTGAGACTGGGAAAGGCTCCGATAGCTCACCGTTTTCCTGAACTCTAGCCTGCATTCCATCATGCAGTTGCTGCACTATTTGGATAAATTTCTTTGGGCAGCCGTATTTTGCCATGATCTTCCATAGACCCTCTCTACTGACCGTGTCGAACGCCTTTGTCAAGTCGATGAAAGCTGTGTACAGGTCACAGTGCTGTTCTTGGCATTTTTCTTGAAGCTGTCTTGCAGCGAACACCATATCGGTGGTTCCACGTTCTTTCCGGAATCCGCACTGACTTTCAGGTAGAAGACCTTTGTCAAGATGAGCCGTAAGGCGATTAAGAAGGATTCTGGCGAATATCTTTGCAGCGATTGATAGTAGGGAGATGCCTCGATGATTGTTACAGTATTGGCGATTACCTTTACGTTTATAAAGATGTATAATTGACGCATCTTTGAGATTGTGTGGGATGGTTTCACTCTGCCACATTTGCTGGAAGATCATGTGAAGTTTCTCTATCAGAACTGTACCGCCATCTTTATAGACCTCAACAGGAATTGAATCGGAGCCGGGGGCCTTTCCACTAGAAAGTTGACGAATTGCTTTTTGAGTCTCCTCCAGAGTCGGTATATCATCTAGTGCTTCATTTATAGGAATTTGGGGCAGTCGGTTGATGGCTTCGTCGTTAATAGATGATGGATGGTTCAGAATATTATTAAAGTGTTCGACCCAGCGTTGGAGGGTTTTTTCCTTGTCTGTAATTAGTGTTTTTCCATCTGCATTAAGGAGGGGAAATGATCCTGATGATGTTGGACCATAGACCGTTTTGAGTGCATGGTAAAAATTTTTCAAGTCATGGCTGTCAGCAAAACCTTGGAGCTCATCTGCTTTATTACTCAGCCATGAATCCCGCATCTGGCGTAGTTTATGTTGGACGATTCTACGCATGTTGTTGAAAGCGTCTTTCTTGGATGTAGATTTTGGATCATTTAAATATGCTTTATGGAGATGGTGTTTCTCAGCCAACATTTTCTTTATATCATCTGAGTTCTCATCAAACCAGTCATTTGGTTTCTTGCTGTCGGGACCCAGGACCTCTGTAGGAGTGTTGTAGATCTGCTCACTTAGGGCTGCCCAATTTGTTTCCACACTTTGGCCGTCTAACGAGATAGATTTGAGACGGTCTTCTAGGGTGTCAGTAAATGACTGTTTGATTTTTGTCTTCTTTAGTTTGGTGACATCCAGCCTTTTTTGAGTTTTCTTTCCCTGAGGGCGCCTGGCAGGTTGGGTACGAATTTTAAGTTTAGACACAATGAGGCGATTATCAGTCCAGCATTCGGAACCACACATGGACTTGGTCACCTGGACATCTTGCCTGTCCTTCTTCCTAACAATTACATAGTCAATTAGGTGCCAATGCTTTGAGCGAGGGTGCATCCAGGAGGTCCTGTTGCGGATAGGAAGTTGAAAAATGGTGTTGGTGACAAGGAGGTCATGTTCTGCACAAGTCTGGAGGAGAAGAAGTCCATTGCTGTTACAGCGACCCACGCCATACTTTCCGATAATGCCATTCCAGGAGATGTTATCTGAGCCTACTCTTGCATTAAAGTCACCAAGAATAATAAGCTTATCTGCTTTAGGAAATGATGCAATGACTGCATGTAGTTCTTCGTAAAACTTATCCTTGACGTCATCCTGGTTTGTCATAGTTAGTGCATACGCGCTAATGATGGTGGCATGTTTCCTTCCATAAAGCAGCGGGATCTTGACCGTCATGAGTCGATCATTTATTCCTTTTGGGGGCCCCGCTAACTTGCTGACAATTGCTGTTTTGATTGCAAAACCAACCCCTGCTTCTCGTCTTTCTTCAGTTCCTCTTCCGCTCCAAAAGAATGTATAACCTGCACCCTTTTCGCAAAGTTGGCCCTCGCCTGCAAGTCGAGTTTCACTCAGTGCTGCTATGTCAATGTTGTATCCGGCCAGTTCTCTCCCAATCAAGGCAGTTCGCCTCTCGGATCTGTTTGCGTTAAAGTCTTTGTCAAGTAGAGTGCGCACATTCCATGCGCCTAGAATGAGGGGGAAAAATCTGTCCTTTCTTTTTCTTATGTGTCGCCCGCTGAAGTAGGGTACCCACCAACCGCGGTAAGCTGGTTAGGTAATGGTGGAGCAGGCAATGTTTAGGGCACCTTTTCTAGCCCCTTGCTCATGCCATGGAGGTGAGCAGTGCTTTCCTAAAGAGGGCTGCTCAGTCACTCAGGGGGCTGCCGAATCCCACTGCTGCTCCGATCAGTGGAAGACGACCATATGGTCTGAGCCGCCTGTGTGTAGGTCTGCGTCTACGACTGCCAGCGCACCCACGCCTGCCGCTTCGCCGCTCGCCCATCGCCACAGGACTTGTTGTGAGTGGATGGATGAGTGGATGAAAGAGTGACTTGCGCAGTGATTTGGTTTAAAGTGAGGAAGAGTTGCGCAATTCGTCGACCTCACTCTCTCGCCTGGGTCCATCTTAATCCAGTGACAAGACAAGTCAAGACGACTGGAGATGAAGTCAGGTGCAGTGGATGACCATGGCTTTCTACGTGCCTCGCCATGCTCCTAACGCTCCACAGCGCGTTGCTGGTAATCGCCGTCATGCCAGTTGAACCAACAGGTGATTTCTTCCGCGCAGTCTACCGAATCCAGTCTTCGCATGCATGGGTAGGCAGACCCTAACTCACCGAAGGTTTATAACCAGTCGGCTACCCTCACCTAGTTAAGCCGGCCTGTCAAAGCCATTTCCCGAGGGGTGGCCGCTTTCGCATGCTGACAGCTACGAGGATCCACAGGTGAGAGCTGGATGCCAGGTTTGGACCAAAGGAAGCCGCGCTGCCCTGAAAAGGGCATGACAGCTCCTTAACCAGAGGTACTACCAATACCTGACATCCCAAACCCCCCTGCTTCCAATAAAAATTGTTAAAGCTACGTCTAAATCAGCTTGTTGTTTGTTTCATGGTCATCCAGACTGCCCACTTACCCGTGGTAGAGACATTAATCCAGTCAATAAAAACCATTGACAGAGTTGTTCGAAAAAAGCGCGAAATTCGCGAGCACCTATAAAAGAGGTTAAGGTTCCAGTAGTCGAAATGTGGGTGTGTCAATGGCAAAGATTGAAGAAAACTGCTCGATCAATCGATCGTTTTCTGAGCACGACGTTCACCCGTATAAAGCCGAGCTACGACAAATTTAGATATCCTCTAACGAAAAAAACAGATTCTAGCCTCTGTTCGTATTGGGAAGGTGAAGGTCTGATAATGTGCTTACAATACACATGACTTATGGCAAGTGAAAGTCAATTAAAAATCTAACTGGAAACACCAGGCCTTTTTTTACAATACACTCAAAATTGGTAATTTTGATTTGCCCTATTTACAATGATTTGACAGATGTGATGCAACTTTCACGTATATGCAGTTATTCCTATTATTTGGAATTGAAAACAATATTTATCCTTTTTATAACCCATCATCAAACTTAAAAAAAAAAAAAATTATCAACTAGGCTTACCCGCACAAACGGCGGTTTAAAAAAATAAAACAGACAAAGAAAAGAATTTGAAATGGCTGCAGTAGTGCCTCAACATATATAACACATAAGGAAGGGAAACCCGAGGCCTGTATACGGTAAATTAATATGGAACAAACATAAAGGTATGTTTTCAGGCACTCGTAAGGAATAAAGAAGTAGAACGCTAGACAACAGAAAAACAACAGACATGAGTGGCTTACCCAGGATTCGAACCCTGGACCTTCCGTGCGACAACCCCGCCTAGCTATGCAAGCGAATCACACTATCCGGAAGTCTACGATCGCTTGTTGCCTCCCGAAGATTGCGCCGACCATCGATCCATTTTCATCGCGCCGGGCCATTCTCAACTCCATCTTAGATTTCCTCGGATGATATCTTTATGTAGTAAAACCTACCACTGTTTCGGTGAGCACGATAAATCTAGTACTAAGGGGCTCAATAAACAACACAACACCTTAGACAAACACACCTTTTTATAAGTACTCACTACACAACAAGCGAAGGGCGGGAAAAAGGTCGACACCTTTCAAAACCCAGATTAAACCAGTTCTCCTCATATAAATAAACGTTGGCGTGACAACGGCAGACACTCACATTAACACCTCACTGAAGATGAGTACCTCCGGCACCGTTCTGACACACACTGGGTGTATATGCGTAGAAGCGATGAAATGCTTAAACTGTTGGAGAGTGGGCTGAAGGTCGCGTCTGTACGTTTTTACAGAGGTCAGCCTTTACTACATGTGCGAAAATACTTTGGTGAATCATATCTAAATGTACCTACCAAAATCGGCATTACGTTGACTCGTCAAGAATTTGAACATCTTCTGGCTTTACAAGGCGAAATCCTCGCCGAATTTGATCGACTACAGTTACCACCCACAGGTTACTGTCCTATTACTTGTAACAACCTCAGCCCCGCTTGTGCCACTACAACAACTCCAGTTGTTATCAACCAATATTCCATAGACAATCACCCGGACGATAATGATGTCTTTAATCTACAACCACCACCACCGAAGCAGAAGAAAAGAGCTACAAAGCGCCTGAAACTAGAGATTTAGATTGACATTTCGTATTCTTTTAAAAGAGATCATTAAATATATATTAATAAAAACTTTGTTTAAAAAATCCTTGGCAATTGTATAAATGGTGTCTACATGTTGTAAAATATATATTGTATGTATGTTGTATATATGTATATATGTTGTTGTGATGGGGCCGGAAAGACACCCGGCTTCCCCCTTCACGGAAAGACACCCGGCTTCCCCCTTCACGTAAAGACACCCCGGCTTTCCCCTTCAGGTTCAAGGCATATTTGTTGCCCATTGTTGGAGTCGTGTTTTCTTTATGTTATTACGTTTGAAGGTATTGACGATGATGGGTGAAATTGCCAGTTCGTGCTATTAACGTGAATTCAAAATCAAACTTCAAGTATGTCAATTCCGAACTTTGCAAACTGAAGTATACTGCCAAGGCGGGTCAAAAAGTTAACGAATTTATTCACATACATGATTCACAGTTACGAACATGGTATTCAATAGCAGACTAGACGTTTGATACATGGACGATCAATAATAAAATAGGATGATGCAAATCTGGCATAATGTTCCTAATGACAATATACGTCTTTCCAGTCAGTTCCATTATCAATATTCTTCCTTGCTAAACTAAAGTTCATACAATTAATCTGTCTTTATGATAGTTTCAAAGGCATCGGCCGTTGACCTTCTCCAAGGACATCGGTCATCATATACATCTTTAATAATACTCGAACACGCATCCATAAATACTGTCTTACTCAATTGACTCTTTCAATAAAATGCTCAGACAGTTGATTAATCATCAGATTCAAACATTTCTTCATCAAGATAAATACAGGTTAGATACTATCCTTGGCTAACCTCTCCATACGTGCCAAGATCAAGATGTCGGCACTTCATAATACATTTTTTTAAGATCCATCTTTATCATACTTTCGCTCGTAGAATTACCACTACGTTTCATAAGTGAAGCTAACAGCTCAGCTGATCCATTCATGAAATCCTGACGTGTGGATTCCAGCTAGATGCCAGCAAGAGTGGAGACATCACTAAATTCATATATAATATATCTTATTAATATCTGGGTGCGAGACTTACGTATACCACATAGACATGGGCTTCTGATAAGAAGAAAAGTCCTCCATTATCGAAATAATTCCCACTGATAAGGGACACAATAATATATTACGGACGAACGGTCCGGCTTGACCCTTCAACATCCCTCTTTGACGTCATCTCCCGATCTTAGAAACCCGTGCGCTATGAGTCTCTCATACACTACATAGTGCACACACGTGCGTGATAAATCATACGCACAAATAATATTCCTATCATAAGAATGGTGCGTAATCTTTTAACACAGGCAGGACTTAAAACTGCCATCTATGTAAAAGTAAGCAACAGTATATATTTTCGATGTGTGCGCAGCATTCTGGGATGTGAAAAGTCTTCAAGAAGATATATTAGTTTAGGCCATAATAAAGCCTAAGAATTAGTTGTGGTGTGTTATATTTGATAGTCGTGTGTTATATTTAATAGCGGTAGGTTTTATCTTTGTTTTCGTGCCTAATAAAGCAAATATCGCAAGTGTTATTTATGCGGCCAAATTAATACGCCTAGCGCGCAGTAAGTTGAGTGATTAGCCTAGTGCCTATATAAAGCGTGCGATGGCCAGCAGCGGCCTTTCAGAAGTATCAGTCCAGACGAGAGAACAAACGAGACGAGGAGCCCGGTGTGGGTAGCAGATGGACCAGAGCACGTGAGCTGTAATTCTTAGCGCATTTTGTAGAATTTAGCATTCGTGTTCTATAAGTCTGAAATTATATTCAGCACGAGCCTGTTTTAATGTTTAGTGAATTAAATAGATAGATAGATGTGAAAGTTTAAGAGCGATTATTTCATTTATCAGAAAAGCAAATATGGTATGAAGCTATTTCACGTGAATTTAGATAATATCAACCTGTTAGCAAAAATATCAAGATGGCAGCCGGGAGGCCACGTGGTGATCACTTTAGTTCTAGTTGTTAAGTCAAGAGTAATTTTATTTTATTCTTTGATATTGTAATTAAGAATATTTCATGATTATTGATTATTCTACTGTATATACAGTTGGGATTCTTTGAGCGATCTTCGATAATATTTCTGAAAGCGCGAGGCCACTCCTTTGTTGAGACATGTGTTTCTCTGGTTGCTCCCGGTGGAGCATGGAAACACCAATGCAGCTGGTATCCATTACAAGCCGACAAGAAGCATTTTTATGCTATTGCAGTGGTTGTTTCGGTAACGATGTGTTTTATGTGATGAGATTCCCAGGCTCATCAGTGGTCATATACGACACGCTTGTTGCCAGGCGCACCAGTCGTCATATACGACATGCTTCAGAGTGCAGAACGAATATTGAGATGGATCAGTTGCGAGGTGGTGGTTTATTCTCATTATTGAGAGTATTTGTTGTACATATAGTTGAATATTATTTTATGTCCATGTTATTATGATTTAATTAAGGTGATGTGTAGAATGGTTTGGGAGAGCACGTGGGCTCACTTGGAGATATATATTTCTCTTCTCCGCTCCTGAGGGATCATGGGGCCACCAGTGTGGTTTGCCTCCACATGAAGTATTCATATGCTCGTGCAGCAGTGGTTTCGGTAGCAATCTGTGTTACATGGTGAGATTGCCAGCCTCATGCACAACAAAGTACTAGTCTCATTGGACGACATGCATGAGTGTGTGTGTGTGTGTGTATGATAGCTGAGTGTGTGCTCTTGCAGTAGTGGTTTTGGTAGAAACCGATGTTACACGGTGAAATTGCCAGCCTCATGCACAACACCTTACTAGTCGCATTGGACGACACGCATGAGTGTGTGCGTGTGTGATAGTTGAGGGTGTCAGGTGGCGTGGAAGGACTGTTTGGCAGGTGAGAGTATCGTTATTCAACTATGATTTTAACTAGCCCGATGCTTTGTTTCTTCAGGATTAGGAAACGTGAGCACTAGCTCACGTTTGTTTGCCATTGGTGTTATGTTCATGTAGTTATTTGTTAGAGAAAAGGTTTGCTTCAGTGTGCTCCTAGTCACTGAATGGGTTGTAAAAATAAATACAGCCCCTGCCTCAGAATCAATATGTGATGGGGCCGGAATTACACCCGGCTTCCCCCTTCACGGAAAGACACCCGGCTTCCCCGTTCACGTAAAGACACCCCGGCTTCCCCCTTCAGGTTCAATGCATATTTATTGCCCATATATTTTCGATGTGCACGCAGCATTCTGGGATGTAAAAAGTCTTCAAGAAGATATATTAGTTTAGGCCATAATAAAGCCTAAGAATTAGTTGTTGTGTGTTATATTAGATAGTCGTGTGTTATATTTAATAGCGGTAGGTTTTATCTTTGTTTTCGTGCCTAATAAAGCAAATATCGCGAGTGTTATTTATGCGGCCAAATTATATACGCCTAGCGCGCAGTAAGTTGAGTGATTAGCCTAGTGCCTATATAAAGCGTGCGATGGCCAGCAGTGGCCTTTCAGAAGTATCAGTATAGACGAGAGAACAAACGAGACGAGGTGATCGGTGTGATTAGCAGATGGACCAGAGCACGTGAGCTGTAATTCTTAGCGCATTTTGTAGAATTTAGCATTCGTGTTCTATAAGTCTGAAATTATATTCAGCACGAGTCTGTTTTAATGTTTAGTGAATTAAATAGATAGATAGATGTGAAAGTTTAAGAGCGATTATTTCATTTATCAGAAAGGCAAATACGGTATGAAGCTATTTCACGTGAATTTAGATAATATCAACCTGTTATGAAGATGGCATGGGAGGCCACGTGGTGATCACTTTAGTTCTAGTTGTTAAGTCAAGAGTAATTTTATTTTATTCTTTGATATTGTAATTAAGAATATTTCACGATTATTGATTATTCTACTGTATATCAGTAGTGGATTACTTTGAGCGAGGTGAGATATGTATTTAGATTTCTGGAGAGCGCGAGGCCACTCCTTTGTTGAGACATGTGTTTCTCTGGTTGCTCCCGGCGGAGCATGGAAACACCAATGCAGCTGGTGTCCATTACAAGCCGACAAGAAGCATTTTTATGCTATTGCATTGGTTGTTTCGGTAACGATGTGTTTTATGTGATGAGATTCCCAGGCTCATCAGTGGTCATATACGACACGCTTGTTGCCAGGCGCACCAGTCGTCACATACG
Source organism: Oreohelix idahoensis (assembly GCA_024509875.1). NCBI lineage: Eukaryota > Metazoa > Mollusca > Gastropoda > Stylommatophora > Oreohelicidae > Oreohelix > Oreohelix idahoensis. Next base: position 82,721 of record JAMPIV010021226.1, on the reverse strand, counting down.
ACATGCTTCAGAGTGCAGAACGAATATTGAGATGGATCAGTTGCGAGGTGGTGGTTTATTCTCATTATTGAGAGTATTTGTTGTACATATAGTTGAATATTATTTTATGTCCATGTTATTATGATTTAATTAAGGTGATGTGTAGAATGGTTTGTGAGAGCACGTGTGCTCACTTGGAGATATATATTTCTCTTCTCCGCTCCTGAGGGAGCATGGGGCCACCAGTGTGGTTTGCCTCTGCATGAAGTATTCATATGCTCGTGCAGTAGTGGTTTCGGTAGCAATCTGTGTTACATGGTGAGATTGCCAGTTTCATGCACAACACCGTAGTAGTCTCATTGGATGACATGCATGAGTGTGTGTGTGTGTATGATAGCTGAGTGTGTGCTCTTGCAGTAGTGGTTTTGGTAGCAACCGATGTTACACGGTGAGATTGCCAGCCTCATGCACAGCACCTTACTAGTCGCATTGGACGACACGCATGAGTGTGTGCTTGTATAATAGTTGAGGGTGTCAGCTGGCGTGGAAGGACTGTTTGGCAGGTGAGAGTATCGTTATTCAACTATGATTTTAACTAGCCCGTGCTTTGTTTGCGTTTCAGGATTAGAAACTGAGCACTAGCTGGGTGTTTGTTTGTTTGGTGTTATGTTCGTTGGTTTATTTGTTTAATGTTTGTTTCAGTGTGCTCTGAGTCACTGAATGGGTTGTAAAAATAAATACAGCCCCTGCTTCAGAATCAAGAGTTTTATTGTTGTTCGGGTCGGAGCGAGTGTGAAAAGAGAGTGATCAAATATCACAAAATTGTCATCATCATCTCGCCAACCCTATCACATTGTATATATTGTATATATTGTATATATTGTATAAAGAAACATAACTACACACTGCTGAGTCATACACAACACTTAAAATAGCTTCACAATACAGCCTAACTACTTACCTCCCCTAACCCCCGCCGCCATTATTGATCTAATATTTTTCCTTAGTATAAAAGTCACGCGCATCCTCCGTTATCGATCGGTATATTTCCCTATATAAAAGTCACGCGCATCCTCCGGAATGCTAACCGAAACGTGCATGATATACTACTGGCTTACAAGCTGCAACGTGTGCAGTAACTCACTGAACCAGACAAAGCACTTTGCACGGCCTTCAGCGAGAACATGCAGAAATTGCTTGAGAATGATGATTTCGGGGAGAGGCGACCTTCCACATCAGCGGCAGAGAACAAACACAACGTACGGATCTGGGGTTCAGAACACCCTCATGCAGCCATTGAGCATAAGAGAGATTTTCCAAAGTTAAACGTCTTTGGTGTCATATCCAGAAGGAAGCTTTACGGGCCATTTTTCTTTGCGGAAAAAAAAACCGTTACTGGACTCTCGTACCTGGACATGGTCGACAATAGGATGATGCCCCAACTTGAAGAGGACTCACGGGATTTCGTTTTCCAACAAGATGGAGCTCCACCCCACTACCATGGAGCAGTGAAAGGGCACCTCAATGAACATCTCCCACAACGGTGGATCGGTCGCAGTGGTCCTAATGATGCACTGTTGCTGGGATGGCCCCCGAGGTCACCAGACATGACACCATGTGATTTCTTTTTGTGGGACTTCATCAAGGACAGTTGTCCCACCGTTGCCTCGAGATCTGGCGGAGCTGAGAGAGCGGATCATTGGAGCTTTTTCTGTTGTTACAGGAGACATACTGATTCTAGTGTGGTAAGAAATGGACCATTGACTAGATATCTGTCGCGTCAAGAAGGGTGCACATATTGAGTCTTTGTAAGGTATGCTTAAAAACTTGCAGAACTTATTTTACTTTTATGATAGAAAGCATCCTCATACCACGTCATGGGGCCGAGAATAAATTTTGTGAAAAGGGTACAATGTTTTATATATAAGAGAAAACAACACGCCGAAAGGAACACCTGAAAAAAAAAATCAGCTGAGGGCTATTACCTCAGAGGTGCATTTCCATAGTCAATTATGGCTGAAGGGGGCTGCAGTACTATCCTATATATAACCACAACTATAAAAGGCTAGCATAATTATTATAACAATACTCAACATAATAAAAGAATAATTATATTTTACCGTTCCACCATGTCTGCCACATCCTGCTCGAGCATGTACACATAGGGAAGACTCAGATATAATTCTTGCAGATGGTTCTACAGAAAGAACAAACATTCCTTAACTTTACCATGGCTGTATAAAACATACAGTAAGTGTGAACATTCCAGAAAAGTAGCAGTGTAATAAATGTTGCAAAACAAACATAAAGATGAGAGTGGGATTACACGTTTATCTGTTTCGTTTATCGTCGAAAACGTTATGGAGTAATAAATATATAATAAATAAATATATAAATAAATATACATATATCAAGTAACTTCAGAGCAGAGGCAGAGGCCTTGAAAACTGCAGCAGAAGTTATATTGACAGAAGAAAGCACAGAGAGACAAGTTGCTTTTTTTTGCTGATGCACAGTCAGTAATTGCAACGTTGAAAAGCCAAAATAATACAGACCTGGATGATCTCAGAATAGTGGGAGCCGCGCTGGTGTAATGGCTTCGGCGTTGTACTGGCGACCAGGTGTTCATGGTTCAAACCCGGGCGTCAGCGTTTGAAGGAATGTTTACGACCGGAAATTTGACTGAATAACCTGAACGGCTCCTGTGATAAACCCTCTGTGGATGAGAAGGTGCGAAGCTCCTGACCGGGTTGGAAGGAAAGTCCTCAGGTTCCCCAGCCTCGCAATGACATGTCATTGGGCCGAAGGGCTGACATCCCAAGTGCCACTGGTTAAGAAAAAAAAAATCTCAGAATAGTGCTCCACAAGCTCTGTCAACGATTCAAACGTGTTGTGATCCAATGGATCCCATCTCATTGTAACGTCACCGGCAATGAAGAGGCTTACAGAATGGCAAAAGATGGTTCACATCTACCTCAGCCTGATGCAAGCATAACTTTTGAGGAGACAAAGAGTTTTATCAGAATCAGATACAGAAACAAATGGAATGTAGAACATCCAGGGCACACACAGAATGATGCTTACTACCAGCTCCACAGAAGAGAACAAGTGATAATCTTCAGACTCCGCACTGGCCACAACAGATTGAGGTACCATCTATTCAACAAGCTAAAGAAAGGAACTACCGATCAATGTAACTGTGGCACTGATAAAATGACTGCTGAACATCTGCTTCAAAGGTGCCCCTTATATGCGGTAAAGAGAAAGTACATATGGCCGACGCCAGCTCCTTTCGTGGAAAAGCTTTATGGGGATTCAAATAGCATCAAACTGACTACTGTTTTCTTTGAGAACATTCAAGTGGACGTCTGAGAGTGTACGAAGAAGAAGAAGATATATATTTTTTTTTCTAATGTCATTGCGAGGGGGGGGGGGGGGGGGGTGGGGGGGGAGGGGGGGGGGGGGGGGGGCGGGGGGGGGGGGGGGGGGGGGGGGGGGGAGTGGGTGGGGGGGGGGGGGGGGGGGGGGGGGGAAGGAGGGGGGGGGGGAAGGGGGGGGGGGGGGGGGGGTCAGTGGACTTTTCTTCCAACCCGGTCAGGAGCGAAGGATTTATGTTCAGGTTATTCAGTCAAATTTCCGGTCGTAAACATTCCTTCAAACGCTGACGCCCGGATTTGAACCGTGAAAACCTTGTCGCCAGTACAACGCCGTAGCCATTACACCAGCACGGCTCCCATATATATATATATATATATATATATATATATATATATATATATATATATAAATATATATATATATATATATATATATATATATATATATATATATATATATACAGTAGAACTCCATTTATCCGAACCCCAATTATCCGAACATCCAATTATCCGAACACTTTTTCCAGAAAAAAAAAATCAGGCACCACCAGTCTGAATCTTTTGATGCGGCAAGCTTCAAATGTGTGCGAACAATTTGTAGACAATGAGATGGGCTAATGGACGGTCGCTTACGTACAGGAAGTCAGTTAGATCATAAAGTCAGTTAATATCTGGTTTACCAATCCAGTGTACGTGTGCGTTCTAGGCAGAACACTGGCTAAACAGACAGTTCAACTTAAAATAATTGTGTCTGCTACTACAGCAGAATAATTTTGGTGTACACGTATTTCTCTGTGCGATCTGGCATCTTCCAGTAGGCCTAAAGCATATAAAAGGAACCGCAATGTTTTGTCAATTGAAACGAAAACAGAAATTATCAAGAGACTAGGAAAAGGTGAAACTGTGTCTTCATTTGCGAGGATTTTGAATGTTGGGAAAGCTACCGTCTCTGACATCAAAAGTAACAAGGATAAAATTATGAGTTTTGCATCGAAATTGGATAGTGAAAATGGGTCGAAGAAACATAAAACCATGAGAAATGCGAAAGATTTGAAATTGGAAGAGGCTTTGTATATATGGTTTGTGCAAAGAAGAAGCAAAGGGGAACCTATCTCCGGCTCTCTATTGTGTGAAAAGGCACTTCAGTTCAACAATCAACTTGACGGTCCTCCTGACTTTAAGGCTAGCCAGGGATGGTTAAGAAACTTTAAATCTCGTCATGGCATACGAGAATTGGAGATTCAAGGGGAATCTTTATCTAGCGATGCAACTGCCGCTGAAAATTCTAAAGAAACATTCTTGGCTTTTTTGGAAGAAGAAGGTTATTTACTCGATGATGTGTATAATGCCGATGAGACTGGCTTATACTGGAAATCATTGCCTCAAAAATCACTTGCATCTCAGCGCGAAGCAGCTGCCCCTGGGTTTAAAAAGTGCAAAGAGAGAGAGTAACAATTTTGGTAGCCGCGAATGCCAGTGGAAGTCATCGTTTACCGGTGCTAATGATCGGCAAAGCCAAAAAACCACGTTGTTTAAAGAATGTGACATGTCTCCCATTGTGCTACAAAGCACAGAAGAGTCCTTGGATGAATAGTGAAATATTTCTTGATTGGTATACAAATCAGTTCATCCCAAATGTGAAGAGGTTGAAAGAACAAGAAAAGAAAACTGGAAAAGTAATTCTTCTACTGGACAATGCACCATCTCATCCAGAGACGGATACATTGAATGCAGTTGATGCAAATTTTAAAGTAATTTTTCTGCCTCCCAATGTAACAGCACTGATTCAACCAATGGATCAGGGTGTTATAGCAAAGCTTAAAAAGATATACAAGAAGGAAGTCCTGCGTTGTTTATTGTTGGCT
>JAMPIV010021226.1:0-75000 GCA_024509875.1 Oreohelix idahoensis | reverse complement strand
TTGAAGAATGGTTTGTGTGGATCGGGGTCATGGCCAGATACGTCAATACAATACAAACATGCTTGCTGTCGTCTTGCAGCTCTCAAGTTGTAAAAATCGGCTGTGTCCAATTACAGTGTTTTTTGTGATTAATTTTTGTTAGTTGCCGGGAGTGCAGATTATTACAGTGACAGTGAGTTTCAAGTTGTAAGTTAATTAGTATTTCGGAGATAATTGACATATACCCCTAATAACTATCGTTGCGTAATTGAATATAGTTGGTTTTTAAATTAAGAGGGGAAGAAGTTAAATAGTAGGCGTACATATTCATTTTAAGTAGCAACACGCCTAGCTCGCATTACCAGGATACGCACTGATATATATATATATATATATATATATATATATATATATATATATATATATATATATATATATATATATATATATATATATATATATATATATATATATATATACTCAAGACCAAAAGAAACGCACATGGCATAAAATGTTATTTTCAAATATAAGCAACAAACTTAAAATAATGAAATTTGCGCACATGAAGTGTCTGAATGTTTATTAACGTTTTCAAATCAATACTCACAATTATGCCCCCCCCACCCCCCCCCCCCCCCCCCCCCCCCCCCCCCCCCCCCCCCCCCCCCACCCTCCGCTCCCCCGCCTCCCCCCCCCCACCCCCACCCCCCCCCCCCCCCCCCTTCCATGAGATCGCACTTCTGCATATTCTGAAGTACCAACAAAATATCCAACTACACTAAAGTTTGTTCAAACCAATGCGTGAAGGTCTTAATATCGGGTGTGTCCCCCCATAGCTCTGGCACATTCTTGAAGACGATTAGGCATCGACCTCACCAAGTGTTGAATGGTTTCCATCGGGATGGCATTCCAAGTTCTCTGTAGAGCGTCTCTCAGCTGCCGTTGATTGTGAGGGGCCTGTCGTTGCACATGTCGTCCCAACACGTCCCATAGATGTTCGATACAGTTTAGGTCAGGTGAAACGGCTGGCCACTGCATAACTCGAACTCCATTCTGCTGCAAAAATCCCTGAGTAACACGAGCGGAGTGTGGTCTTGCATTGTCCTGTTGAAACACCATTCTGGCGGCGCCTCCGTTTGCTGCCAACACAGGAAGCAGGTGGGGTCTGAGTACTTCATCCACATACCACTGGGCAGTTAAGGTGCCGTCGATAATGTTGAGCCTGGACCTGAATCTGTAATTGATGGCAGCCCATACCATCATAGATGGACCACCATAGCGATCTCGTTCAATGACACAGTTGTCTTCGAATTGTTCTCCTGGTCGTCTGTAAATTCGAATTCGGCCGTCGTTGTGGTGGATGCAAAACCGACTTTCGTCGGAAAAGACCACGTCTTGCCAACTTTGACGCCCTAGATAGCCACGGTTGAGAGCCCAGTCCAATCGTGCCTGCCGGTGTTGAGCTGTGAGGATCTGTCCGGTGCAGTGTCTATGGCATATGAGCTGAGCTTCCCTTAACCTCCTGCGCACGGTTTGACCACTCATGGCGTTGCCAAGAGTTCCAATGGTTATTCTGGCTGTTCAAATGAAACCCGACCGTGCTGCGCCAAGTGGACATTTGTAGGAGGAGCATGATGACGTCACATCTGACGTAATAAGCACATACGAATGTACAAGTGTGTAAGTGTTCATTCTCCTAGTATTCATTGGTTGTGCTGCAGACCGTTAGAATAATGGCCGGTGTGATAAGGAATCCGTCCAAGGTCGATCAGCGAGCGGTGATTCAGTTCCTAACAGCCGAAGGATGTCGACCAGTCGTCATTCATCGCCGAGATTGATGCAGCAATACGGGTGGACCGTCGTCGGAGCTTACGTTCGCTAGCAGAGGTATTCGCTGTGTCTCTTGGGACAGTTCAAATGGTGGTTAGGAAGAAACTGAAGTATCGAAAGGTGTGTTCACAATGGGTCCCACGGATGCTGACCGATCAACATAAGGAAGAACGCATGGGGTGGAGTTTGAACCACCTGCTGCGTTACGAAGAGGAGGGTGATGCATTTCTGTTGCGCATAGTGGCAGGCGATGAGTCGTGGTGCCAACACTTTGAGCTGTGCAGCAAATCAGCGAGCATGCAATGGAAACATCCAGGATCACCAAAACCCAAAAAATTCAAGTCACAGATTTCCGCCGGTAAGGTTATGCTGACCGCATTTTTTGACCATGAAGGGCTTCTATTGGTAGAATTTAAAGAGCCTGCCGTGAACACCAATGCCATCCGCTACAAAGACACACTAGACAACCTGCATACAGCCATCAAGAATAAACGTCCCGGCATGCTTTCGCGTGGTGTGATTCTGTTGCACGACAATGCTCGTCCACATGTTGCGAACATCGTGCGGGAAGCGTTAGCAAGGAAAAGGTGGGAAGTTCTGCCACACCCAGCCTACAGCCCCGATCTGTCACCATGTGACTTTCATTTGTTCGGACCCTTAAAAAAAAAATCTCTAACAACGATTCGACTCCGATGCAGACGTCAGGGCCTCGGTGACCAAATGGTTCAATAAGCAACCAAAGTCATTTTTCTCGGATGGCATCCTCTGTCTACCCAAGCAGTGGGATGCGTGTCTGAATGCCTATGGTGACTGTTTGTAAAGAACCCCAGTGGGTACTTGCTTCATAACAACTGCTGTATTAAATTTTACTACTCCTGCTGATGTATCTTACATATATTTGTTATAAAGCCACTGGGACGGGTTTCATTTGAACATACCTCGTATATATACTCGTATATATATTGAAGCACATTAAAAACGCACCACCTGTATAATCCAGGAACAGAGTGTGAAATGTAAATATAAGTGTTTACAAGTTTACATATTTGGAATCTTTATTCATTTTTCCATGAATCCATGCTGGTCATTAATTTGTACATTTGATTGTTATGAAATTCATTGCATTCTGTGCAGGCAAGGGAGAAAACCAAAAATGCAACCAATAAAAAAATTCATTCTCACTATCCTCAGTATCTGGTATGTCCACCGTGTGCTTGCAAACAAGCTTAGCAGCGGCTCCGCGTGGAACGCACAAGTCTCTGAATGAAATTCCGGGGAATCAAGTCCCATTCACCTGTAAGAGCAGCTTCGAGCTGTTGCAGATTAGCTGGAGAACCTTGCCTGTAGACTCTGCGTCCAAGCTCGTCCCACAGATGTTCTATAGGGGACATGTATGGTGATAGGGCAGGCCAATCAATCGTCACAATGTTCTGCTGCTGTAGATATTGCTGCGTAATGCATGCGGTGTGCGCACGTGCGTTATCCTGCTGGAGAAGCTGCAAGTCTTGATAATTATAATTTGTGAACGCAGGAGCAACCAATGCTTCCAGAACCTCATCTCGATATGTCACAGCATTAACATTTCCACGGAAGACGTGAAGAGGCAAGCGATGGTGAAAACTGAATCCTCCCCAAATGTGAATACTGCCACCTCCAAATCGTTGTGCTGACGAACACAGCAATCTGCAAAGCGCTCTCCACACCGTCGCCAAATCCGCATACGTCCATCAGCAAAGGATATGTTGAATCTGCTCTCGTCTGTGAATAGGACAGCATTCCACTGCAGTCTAGTCCATCTGACATGTTGCTCTGCCCATTGCAGGCGCTGTTGACGATGTCTGTGAGTCAAGTTTGGCCCAGCATAAGGTCGTCTTGCAGTAAGGCCTGTATCTCTGAGTCGTCGTATGACTGTCATTCGAGAGACTTGCCCACGTCTATCCACTATTGCTCTTGCTGTTTGACTTGCCGGGAGAGAACGATTCCTTAGGTGACTCAGCACAATATGACGATCTTGCGCAGGAGTAGTAACTCGTGGTTGGCCACTCCGAAGTCTATCCCGGGCACTGCCAGTGGTTCCGTAACGTTCTTTGAGACGTACAATAGTGCTGTGGTGGCAATTCATCTTTCTAGCAATGGCCCGCGAGCTCATTCCGGTCTCCAACATACCATTGGCTCGTTAGCGGTTGTTTTCAGATAGTCGTGGCATTTCAAGCACATGTACTGGGTGTTTTGTCTCAACGGCCTTTTTATACGGAGTATACTGCCACAACGTGTACACATTTTCAGGGTCATAGCTGTTGGGAGTCGTGTTGCACGTGTAACTTTCGTTGTTTTTATGTAGTCTGTACACAAACCCGTGGGTTGAATCATGCACTTTCCATTCCAGCAGCCATTCGCTCTCTACCTCATGACAAACACGGGGAAAATCCATTCCCACACTTTTTTTCCCAGCTTCTCGGCATCAGTATATATAATTGTGGTGCGTTTTTAATGTGCTTCAGTATATATATATATATATATATATATATATATATATATATATATATATATATATATATATATATATATATATATATATATATATATATATATATATATATATATATATATATATATATATAGTTGTGATGTGCTACGGAGCGAACGGAATAATTTGTCTTCTCTTTGTTACTTTCACAATTGCCTCCACGGCTTTCGGAGATGTGGATTAAAGTTGCTACCATAGGTGAAATGGATTCATTGTCGATACAAGACAACAGGAGGCTGAGACGCTTGGGAGTCATGACCCAAGGGGGCCCCCCCCCCCCCCCCCCTCTTAGAGTGTAAAGGAGTATATAGGGCCGAAACACTTATCGGACGGGGGGACTTCTTCTGATGATCAGATTGCTTCCTGTTGTATCGCTCTGTAAAGAGTTTCCTATCATATATATATATATATATATAAATATATATATATATATATATATATATATATAAATTATATATATATAATATATATATATATATATATATATATATATATATATATATATATAATATATATATATATATATTATATATATATATATATATATATATATATATATATATATATATATATATATATATATATATATATATATATATATATATATATATATATATATATATATATACAGTTAAAAATAAATTTAAACCATTTAAAGGTATTTAGTTATCTGATATTTCAGCTGCGATAATAATAATGATAAAAAGTCGTACACGAGGAAGTTGTCTACTATTGCGGATAAAAGTAGACTATTAGGAATGAGGTTTAAAAATCTTATTTTTTTAGACGTCATTTAAAGAAGAACCGATCCTTACAGTTTATTTTTACATGATGTCATATTTCTTTAACCCCCACCCCCCTTCCCCCCAATAATCACACATCGTCACAAAATTGTAGACCCCTCCTTTTGTTCAAAGCGTGACGTCATTTGTGTACGATCCCTTGTATGTTATTATTTAATAATAACCTGTTACAACAATTGAACATTCTTATTGTCTAACAGTTGGTTGAAGTCTGTATATCGTTCCCCTCAAATCAACGATTCTCGCATTGATGATCTGATTTCACCAACTTCTTACCTACCTGTGTATTTACGTTTGGCTGCATTTATTCTTCAACGTCTTCTGTCTCTTGTCTTGATGGTACACTCTGATAGACTGCTGTCTGTCCACCTTTTCTTGTTACTTTCCGACTTATACTTTGTTGGCTTTTATTTGGTCTTCTGTACCGCTTGATCTGTTTTTAATTTCTTTGCAGTATTCTTGATAGAAACTAAGGCAGTTCTTGTGAAATCTTATTCTCACTTTTATTCTTTGACTCCGCAATTATTTTCTACCCTGTGCCGTAATTTTAATTCGTGATAGACTAAAAACAACTTTCAGAGAGTTGTTTTGGCACCGTTGTCAAATCTGACCAACGCTCTGAGCGTTGTTCCGGAGTCAAAGCGTTTTAAGCAGTCTAGTTGACAGTACGCCCCGTGTAGTTCCCGAGGGTCTGTGGAGTGACAAGGAAAGAATAGATCTACTACACCTCCATGCAAGTCGTACAAGGCAACTAATATAAGGTTGTGTATGGAACTGGCAGGCTTATTAAGTCAAGCAAATAACTACTGCAAGAATTGCACCAAGAGGATGTGATTGCTTGGTGGTGCAAGCTTCCAGAAAAAGGAACTAGTTGCAATGATGGTCCCATACTTTATAATGAGGGCTCAGGAAAATGATAAAAAAAATGACATTATGCTTATTAATTAATACAACAGAATCTGCAATATGTCTATTGATGTCACGTCCATACTCAGTGAAGACCTATTGTGACATACTTTTATGGAATGTTATATTCAACTAATTTTCGTTTGGTTTGCCGAGCTGTATGCTTTCTAATTTGACTAGAGTCTCTTCTCTACTTTCACGTCATTAGTAGTAAGGTAAGGCGGTTTTGAGTCGCATTCCGGAGGATGAGCGAGACTTTTATATAGGGAAATATACCGATCGATAACGGAGGATGATCGTGTCTTTTATATAAGGAAAAATATTAGATCAATAATGGCGGCGTGGGTTAGGGGAGATAAGTAGGTAGGTTGTATTGTGATGGTATTTTAAGTGTTGTGTATGACTTAGCAGTGTGTTGTTATGTTTCTTTATTCAGGTGTTACAACATTTATACAACATATATACAATATATATTTTACAACATGTAGACACCATTTATACAATTGGCAACGATTTTTTAATATAGTTTTTATTAATATATATTTAATGATCTCTTTTAAAAGAATACGAAATGTCAATCTAAATCTCAAGTTTCAGGCGCTTTGTAGCTCTTTGTCTTCTGCTTCAGTGGTGGTGGTTGTAGACTAAAGACATCATTATCATCCGGGTGATTGTCTATGGAACATTGGTTGATAACAACTGGAGTTGTTGTACTGGTACTAGCGGGTCTGGGGTTGTTACAAGTAATAGGACAGTAAGAAAATATACAAATTGATAAGTTTTATAGAGGAAGAGGGCTAATGAGCGTGGTGTGGTGTGGGTGATTGTGGTTTTGTCTGGTGTTTTGTGTGTAGGTACTGATGGGAATATAGGGGTGAGAGAAAAAAACCATGTAAGAGAGAATACAAATGTACACGAAATGAGACACATTTTTATTTATTTATATATTTGTATTTATATAATAAGGGGGTTGTAGAGGCGGTCAGCCGGCGAGGTTAGTCTGGTTGACATTGTTAAAATAAAAAAGAATTAAAAAGTGGTTTATATAAGGAAATATGACGCCAAAAAACCGATAAAATGGAGGAGCAAAGATAATTATTGTCGTTAGCTGGTCGGTGGTGTTTTTAATGGAGAGTGAGAGCCGCGCTAGCGTAGTGGTTACAACACCGCTGTGGCGACCGGGTGATCCAGGATCAAACCTGGGCCGCGACGGCATTTTAGGATTTTTCGTCGACCGGGATTTGAACTAGATTAACTCGAGACCTGGCGAGGACATTTGAAGGAGTGTCGTCGACCAGGGATTGGCGGCTCCTGAGCCGACCCAGCTCTATTGGGTACCTCCGAAATCGGCGAGTATCTGCCTGAATGGCGAGGGACACCTGTCTCTGTACAAGAAAAAAGGGAGACTCACGTAAAATCAATGTCAGGTTAGACATTAATAATAACCTGAGATTTCGCCTCGAGTATTAGCGGGCGTACGAAAAAAATATATATATATATATATATATATATATATATATATATATATATATATATATATATATATATATATATATATATATATATATATATATATATATATATATATATATATATATATATATATATATATATACGACATCTAAAGCAAACAGAGGCGTAATAAGTGATTATATATAAATTTTTATTATCACTGCAGGTGAAATTAGATGGTGAGAGGTAAAGTGGTGACATTATCGGAGTCAACTATTCTTTTTATGTAAAAATATGACAGTGAATTTCTGTGTTGTTTGTAGGAGTAGACGGCCGAATTGTGTGTTCTAAAACCGACATTTTCCCCACTCTGCGCTTGTTGTGTAGTGAGTACATCTAAATAGGTGTTGGTGTCTAGCTTATTGTGATGTTTATTGAGCCCCTTAGTACTAGATTTATCGAGCTCCTTGAAACAGTGGTAGGTTTTACCACATAAACATACCATTCCCCTACCTTCGTATTCTAGTTTAAACAAACCGGGAATCATTCTTTCGAACCCCAGGGATTTAAGGTTTCACTCTTTTTACACTTGTGGCAGCTGGTGATAGGTTTTTGGGCTTTTTTGCAATTCCAGAAGACTTCTCCAGCTCAGCGATGTTTATTGAGCCCCTTAGTACATTTATCCCGCCCCGCGCTTGTTGTGTAGTGAGAACTTCCAAAAACGTGTGTTTGTCTGGTGTTTTGTGTGTAGGTTGGTGTGTAGTAGGGCGCGCAAACAGACGCGTAATAAGTGTTCATATATACATTTTTATTATCACTGCAGGTGAAATTAGATGGTGAGAGGTGAAGTGGTGTATGTATTTGACGGTAAGAAAGAATGTAATTACATATTGATACGGGCTCTGGTCCACGGGGTAGTTTTGTTTATTATTTATATTATATCATGAGTAATAAGGCTACTCAGGTCAATGTCCATCTAGTGGTATGTAAGTGACCCCGCACACAGCCGTATTCTCCAAATAAAAAATACTGTCAAAGGCCAGGCAGGACACTTCCAAATAGACAGTTTTATTGAACACAATAATGCTCCGTAGAGATATATGGCATATGCAGACTAGATTATGGCGCCACCTAGACAGTCCTTAGTGTCGCTGTACAGTCCTCAACTGGAACAATGTCGAGGACATTTTCATTCATTTTTAATAAAGTTCAAACACTAACGTTCTTTTACCGCTAGTTATGAAACCGGATCGATGGTCGGCGCAGACTTCGCGACGAAACCATTGATCGTAGACCTCGTAAAATTCCGCCAAGAGCTTGTTTTTGAGCGCGTGCTCACGCATGAAATCTCCTATATCGTCTCTCGTGACGTCGACATTTTTGAAAATGGGCGTCATTTCAGAAAAATGGTTTTTCAAGTTATCGGGGACGTGGATATCGCATTCGATGATGCCAAAACACGTCTTGTCCATAACAGATGCTACAATCTGTTGTTCCGTTAGAGGATATCTAAATTTGCCGTAGCTCGGCTTTACACGGGTGAACGTCGTGCTCAGAAAACGATCGATTGATAGAGCAGTTTTCTTCAATCTTTGCCATTGACACGCCCACATTTCGACTACTGAAACCTTAACCTCTTTAGATAGGTACTCGCGAATTTCGCGCGTTTTTTCGAACAATTCTGTCAACGGGTTTTTATTGACTGGATTAATGTCTCTACCGCGGGTAAGTGGACAGTCTGGATGACCGTGAAACAAACAACCGCGAAATTGATACACGGTTCGCGATACATTAAATAAATGTAACTAAGTATTTGTTCCAGTTATCAAACGGATATCTACTTTTTGGTCCTGCAGTTTTCAAACTTTAGTGAAAACTTTTCTTCCAATCACCAAAGATGGTCCCAAAATTTTTTCCCAGTCCTGCTCAAATGTTTTTTTCTAGTTGTCAAATATTTCGTCAAATGTTTTCCCAGTTGTCAAATATTTCTTCAAATGTTTTTTCCAGTTGTCAAATATTTCTTCAAACATTTTTTAAAGTTGTAAAATATTTCTTCAAACGTTTTTTCAAGTTGCCAAATATTTCTTCAATTGTTGTTTTCTACTTGTCAAATATTTCTTCAAATGTTTTTCCAGTTGTCAAATATTTATGCAAATTTTTTTTCCAGTTGTCAAATATTTCTTCAAACGTTTTTTCGAACTGTCAAATATTTCTTAAAATGTTTTTTTCCATTTGTCAAATATTTCTTCAAATGTTCTTTTTTTTTTAGTTGTCAAATATTTCTTCAAATATTTCTTCAGTTGGTTCTTGTAAATTCAAATATTTCATTAAATAATTCATGTATTTGTCAAATATTTCTTCACATGTTTCTTGAGGTTGTCAATTATGTGTTAAAATATTTATTCAACTCGTTCTTGCAGTTGCAAAATATTTCTTCAAATATTTCTTGCACTTATCAAAAATTTCTTAAAATATTTATTGTAAAATGTTTCTTGCAGTTATTAAACATTTCTTCGAATGTTTCTTGCAGTTGCCAAATATTTCTTCAAATAGTTTTTGCAGTTGTCACATATTTCATCAAATGACTAATCCGGTTGTCAATATTCCTTGCAGCTGTCAAAAACTTCTTTAAATATTTCTTCAAATATTTCTTGCAGTTTTCCAAACTTTTAATTAAATATTTTGTCATTAAATATTTTTTCCGGTTGTCAGTACTTGACAATTCAAATAATTCTTGCAGCTGCCAAAAATTTCTTCCAGTTGTCAAACATTTCTCGTAATTGCAAAATATTTCTTCAAATATTTCTTCTAGTTGCCACATATTTCTTCAAATATTTCTTCAAATAGTTCTAGCAGTTGTCACATATTTCATCAAATGACTAATCCGGTTGTCAATATTTCTTGCAGCTGTCAAATACTTCTTTAAATATTTCTTTAAATATTTTTTGCAGTTTTCCAAACTTTTCATTAAATATTTTTTTCATTAAATATTTTTTCCTGTTGTCAGCACTTGATAAGTCAAATAATTCTTCATCAATACCTACATACAAAACCACAATCATCCACACCACACTACGCTCATTAGCCCTTTTCCTCTACAAAATTTATCAATTTTTATATTTTCTTACTGTCCTATTACTTGTAACAACCCTAGTTCCGCTTGTACCACTACAACAACTCCAGTTGTGATCAACCAATATTTCATAGACAATCACAAGGACGATGATGATGTATTTAATCTACAAGCACCACCACCGAAGCAGAAGAAAAGAGCTACAAAGCGCCTGAAACTAGAGATTTAGATTGACATTTCGTGTTCTTTCAAAAGAGATCATTAAATATATTTATTACAAACTATATTTTTAAAAAATGGCAATTGTATAAATGTTGTCTACATGTTGTAAAATTTGTATTGTATGTATGTTGTATATATATATATATATATATATATATATATATATATATATATATATATATATATATATATATATATATATATATATATATATATATATATATATATATATATATATATATATATATATATATATATATATATATATATATGTATATGTATATGTATATGTATATATATATATATATATATATATATATATATATATATATATATATATATATATATATATATATATATATATATATATATATATATATATATATATATATGTTGTATATATTGTATCTATTGTATAAATGTTGTAACCCCTGAATAAAGAAACATAACAACACACTGCTGAGTCATACACAACACTTAAAATACCATCACAATACAACCTACCTACTTATCTCCCCTAACCCACGCCGCCATTATTGATCTAATATTTTTCCTTTTATAAAAGACACGATCATCCTCCGTTATCGATCGGTATATTTCCCTATATAAAAGTCTCGCTCATCCTCCGGAATGCGACTCGAAACCGCCCTACCTTACTACTGTCATTATCATCGTCCTTCAGCTCTCAAGGATGCATATAAAGAGGGTAAGGTAAAGGATCCCGTTACAGGGCCATTGAGGCATATTTGGAATATGGTGATACGCCCATATTTTTTTGCCCATCGACACACTAGGGGTGATGTAGTCAGCATCACACTGGCCGCCTTAGGTGCATGTTCCTTCAACAAACGCATGCTTCGTCTTCCTGTCACGTGCCATCAGCTCAAGGTTATTCCATGTCTTCTTCATCCCCTTCATGTCAGTCTCCAGTTCTCTTCTCCGTGTGTTCTTTGTCTTCCTCTACCTCTCTTCCTCCGCGGATTCCAGAGCAAGCAATGCCTTGTATTGCTATCAACAGGTTTCCTCAATGTTTGTCGAACCTACACATGCTTACACTCAATATTTATGCTTACCTGAAAGTTGTACGCTATGTAAGTGAGACAAGAACTGATGTTGAAAGTATCAATAAAGTTGCCAGTGTCCCAGTAGAGAAAGTTAAGTGGGATCTTCGGGCACAGTATTTTACACAGCAAATGCTCGTCGCATCTCCTCTGTTGAATCAACATGAATACGGTCAATTATAACAGCTTCGGTCAGTGGAGTTAAGTACAAGAAGAACATGTCTCAACCAGGATTACTAACAACATGAATTTGTGATGTTTGTTTAAATTACTGAAAGTGATAATTAAGGGTAAGTATAGGATCCCAAAGGGAGCCGCGGTAGCATCTGGGAAGGTTAAGGCGGCCGGCGTGATGCCGACCACATCACCCCTAGTGTGTCGACGGTTAAGATAATATGGGCCTAACACCATATTCCCAATATGCCTCAATAGGTGTGTAACGGGTTCCTTTACCTTTTTTATAGGATCCCAATACACGCCTATTGAGGCATATTGGGAAAATGGTGTTAGGCCCATATTTTCGTGACCATCGACACACTAGGGGTGATGTGGTCAGTATCACGCCGGCCGCCTTTAACCTTCCCGGAGTTGCTCTGGTGCCCAATTCATGAGGCTAGGTCGACCCTGGAGCCGTTTGCGGTATAAACAATCCCACCTCAACTGGGAATCGAACCAGGCCCGCCGAACTGAGAATCCTGTGCACTAACCACTGCGCTTTACCGCGGCTCTTGAAGTGATAACTAAACTTCTGGTAATTTCTGATATTGTGGAACAGCAGCAGCATCTAGTCAGCGTCAGTAATCACTTTTCGCTGCTCTCTTTACAAAGCATAAAGTCACCACTGTATCTGGTCCACGTGACGGAAGCTTGCATCAAGTATCCACATGATCTTGTAGCGATGATCTCTGTAGCACAAGGTGTTTTACACAATGAGGTTGTCAGACACATGCTTACTTACTTACTTACTTAGTCATCAATCTTTTACCGTGAGGTGTAGAGGTTTAGAGGAGGAAACGCCTTACTACCCTTTCGGCTGTCCTTAATTTGTGCCAGTTCTTTGCCTTTAAGATCAGTCCAGTTCTCTAATTTTTAAAGTAAACAGGGGATTGGCCTCTTGGGCCTTTGCAGGTTGGAGAAGCTGCCTGCTTACGGCCTCAATGCATGCCGCCCTCCGCCTAGGCGGAGTTCAGCCTCATGACCAAACTCATATTAGCTACCTTGTAAGACATGTTTGAGATGGAAATTAATATAATATGGCACCTCTACGACCCATGACGGGTTACGGGTTGAGATGATGATGATGATGAAGACATGTTTGAGGTGTAGTAATCCTATTCTTTCTTTGTATATTCAGAAATTCCCGGGAACTACATGCGTCAAAAAGAATTATCATTAATAAATAAGTAAGAATGCACGAGCTATACCAAAAATAATTTGAGAATTAATAACGCTTAGATAATGTGGATGGTAAAAAATGTAAGGTAAATGTCAAACAAGGGTACAATACTACTGAAGTGATCTAGAATAGATGAATAATAAGAATAAAAATAAAGCGAATAATCTATGCCCCGTGTATGTGTTGCAGGGTGTAGTTTGCTTGATATGTGTGGTTGATGATGATGAGCAAATCGTGCTAGATGTAATACGAATGTGTCTGGGTGGTCAATGGCTGGTTACAAGATGGTTCATAAGAAATGGACTTCAGCGTCGGTGTAGTTGGGTCCAACAAATACATTCATATTTATTCACGTGAGATAATACGTTACAGTTCATGGCATTTGATTCATAATATGAGTACATTTGAATGCTCCTACGGTCCTCCTTAGTACTTCACATATCTGGAATATTTACTAGCAGTGCCATCACGGTTATCACTTAAGTATCGAAAACCAGACATGGAGTTAATATAATAAAATTGCTATTGCAATACTTCTCTGGACAAAATACTTCCTCGAACTCAATCCTTCTGTTCGTAATCTTTATATAATAACAGTGGCGACCTTCGTAAAATATACAGCCACGTAGAAGAATTAATAATCTTCCAAAATTCAGGAGCAACAGTTTCGACGTCTTCCTTGGTCGAAATCTACTAACGAAAGGCCCCGGCTAACGGTCTGCATATATTATCGCAGCACCAAATCTACGTCATCATATCTAAGTGACGTCAGACTAACATCGCGTTCAATTAACATTCATATACGTGCAAAAATACAACATGTCACGAATAGAAATGTTAGCGCGTAGATTAACTGATAACACGACTAAACGTGGACACCATGAAAAATACATGTTAAATCCAGTGGCGTATTCTCGGTTCTTGTGCGTTAATTCACCGGGAAATTATAATTTTACAAATTTATTACCCAAACTGAGAACCGTCCTTTTTCTTGACTGAAAAAGGTTGATTTCACATTGTGATTTGGGAGTGCCGCTGGTTTAAAAAAAAAAAAAAAAAAAAGGAGGCAAGTTAAAAAAACAAAAAAGCGTTTCTCGCTTACGACAGACCCGCCATCAACACCCCCCCCCCCCCCCCGTATTTTTTTAAAGTTTATAAACCAATAGAACGGAATTGAATCAGTTCTACAAGTTAACGGTACCCATTTACAGCTGGTTAGACTGATGCGTGACACCTGTTCCCTTCCTCGCTGCCGTTGCCTTCTCTAACTCAAGATCAGAGTGAGGTACCCATTTACAGCTGGTTAGCTGTAAATTGGTACCTGACTCTGATCCTGAGTTAGAGAAGGCAACGGCAGCGAGGAAGGGAACAGGTGTCACGCATCAGTCAAACCAGCTGTAAATGGGTACCTCACTCTGATCTTGAGTTAGAGAAGGCAACGGCAGCGAGGAAGGGAACAGGCCACCCCACCTCATAAAGCTGGGACCCAGTACATCGAAGTCTATAACACTTCACTCCCCTACGGCAGAATGTGCTACGTGACTACAACCTTACGAACGGCAGGCGTGTTTTAAAAAAAATTCTAAGCAACGGGGGAGGGGGGAGAGGACAATGTGAAATGACACTTTTTCAGTCAAGAAAGAGTACGGTGCTCGGTTTTGGTAATAAATTTGTAAAATTATAATTTCCCGGTGAATTAACGCACAAGTACCGTATTCTCTATGTGTGCTGTGCGTGCTGCGCACACCTATGCCCGAAGAAAAATAAAAATGTAATTTATTATTCTATAAAATATTTCTCTTCTAATGTTCTGCTTTCGGACCGCACGCACCAGGATAACGGATTTTCCCGCATAGAATCTACGAGTATAATCTAGTTTCAGTTTCCCCAGACGCTTTTTATAGTGCAGTTTTTATTGATTGGTAGCAAACGCCCGAAGTTTCTCGGGTAATTCCGTCACAATGCGTGCGGAACCTTTCGGATTCACATCTGAACACTGGTTTGATTGGATCGGGGTCATGGCCAGATACGTAAATACAATGCGAACATGCGTGCGGTGGTCCTGCAGCTCTCGAGTTGTAAAAATCGGTTGTGTCCGTCCAGTGTTTTTGTGATTAATTTTTGTTAGCTGCCAGGAATGCAGATTATTACAGTGACAGTGAGTTTCAAGTTGTAAGTTAATTAGTATTTCGGAGATAGTTGACATATACCCCTAATAACTATCGTTGCGTAATTGAATATAGTTGGTTTTTAAATTAAGAGGGGAAGAAGTTAAATAGTAGGCGTACATATTCATTTTAAGTAGCAGCACGCCTAGCACGCATTACCAGGATACGCCACTGGTTAAATCATCTTTAACAGTATGTCCATCGGGTCTCTAATTAGAAAAAGAAATAATAGAATTACTGCTGTCTCAGTAAGTCGTACAAGGCGACTAACATAAGGTTGTGCGTGAGGCTGGTCACCCACATCATGTCACACAAACCGCTGCATAAACAACCACTGTAAGAGTATGTGACTGCTGGGTGCAGCCTGTACGAAGACAATCGCCTGTGGTTGCCCCATGATACATATAGAACGAAAAGGACAATAATGATGAATTGATCGAAGCCAGTGTCTGTGGAAGAACTAAGAAGTCGCAGATGATAATGATGTAGAAGTGTAAAGTAAATGAAGATGTGAGTTATTAGAGTACTAAGAAATGTAAAGAAAGTGAAGATGTGAGTTACTAGACTAGTAAGAAGTGTACAGTAAGTGAAGCTATAAGTTTCTAGACTACTAAGAAGTGTAAAGAAAGTGAAGATGTGAGTTACTAGACTAGATGGAAGTGTAAAATAAGTGAAGATATGAGTTACTAGACTACTAAGAAATGTAAAGAAAGTGAAGATGTGAGTTACTAGACTAATAAGAAGTGTAAAGTAAGTGAAGATGTGAGTTACTAGACTAGTAAGAAGGGTTCAGTAAGTGAAGATATGAGTTACTAGACTAGTAAGAAGTGTACAGTAAGTGAAGCTATGAGTTTCTAGACTACTAAGAAGTGTAAAGAAAGTGAAGATGTGAGTTACTAGACTAGATGGAAGTGTAAAATAAGTGAAGATATGAGTTACTAGACTACTAAGAAGTGTAAAGAAAGTGAAGTTGTGAGTTACTAGACTAGTAAGAAGTGTACAGTAAGTTCTTCTTCTTCTTCCTCGTTCGTCCTGAAAAGGACGGTGGTTGCGTTGTGTCTGCTTACGGCTAAGCTGTGATATATGCACCTTTCGGTCGACACATCCGACTTCTGCACGGCATTTTTTGGGACCGGGTTTGCCTTCCCTCTTCGATCCGTGCTCGCTCAGCCAGACTGCACTGCTGCAGACTGTTTCCAGGACCACCACGTGGAGGTGGAGCACGGTCTTGACCAGCTCTGGTTCGCTGATCTTGATGCAAGCAGTCAAGCTATGAGTCGCTGACTGCTTTCACTATTGCTGCATCTTCGGGTCCTGTACAGTAAGTGAAGATACGAGTTACGACTACTAAGAAGAGATATAATTCATGACGTATATACGATGAAAATACCATGGTTCTATCGGGAACTATGTACGAAATAAGAAGGCAAGGATTATGATTTTGTGATGATTTTGAAGAAGAGAGCACTCACTTTTCTCCACACCACACACTTTTCTCTTTACCATACACGGTTGTCTTCCCATCACACTTTTCTCTTTACCATAAAATGTTTTCTTCATCATATACATTTCTCTTTACCATATACTGTTCTCTTCACCACTCATATTTCACCACACCATGCAGACTCAACGACTACTAACTCACCACAACAATGAACTCAGTTTTTAAACTCGGACATTTGGAAATCAGTCGGTCCCAAGCCGTTGCTGTGGTCCTGCTCTCAGCCAGATCCGAATGATGCGAGAACCATATTCTAATAGATTTGAGTTTTCCTGGTACGGAGCGCGACAAGACGAGTAAGAGCTCGCTGGATACGAAGACATAACTCAATCTCAGTTCTGAAAAAAAAAAAACGAAAAGAATCCTGCAGTAAAGCTGGTGGTAAGATTGTTCAACTATGGCTGTGTCGTAAAATTTGAATCTGTCTGACACCACGCTCAAATTCCCCGCTCAAAAACTAGCTATAATATTTGAATCTAAAACTAACTATAGTATTTGAAGCAGTCTAAGAACCCAGTCAAATTTACCGCCAAAAAAATTTATCTAGTGTATTTGCATTTATCTAGGAACCAAGTCAAAAGTTACCGCCCACCCAAAATTATCTAAGAGCATAGTACAAATTTAACAACCAATCATAGTGCGTCTTTTTTTTTTTTGGTAAAGATAAAGAAACCTTTTAACTTGGTAACAATGCCTATTTTGTATTTTTGACCGAACGAAGATATTTTATTTCTTAACAACTAAAGATAGTTAAACAGAAGGAAATATCTCAAATTATAGCACTGATATTGCTTAACACATAAGCATAAATATTCACGCATGATAAAATTTTATTGTAGTAGAAAAATTTATTTTAGTGATATTTTCACATCAGGGAAATGCCAAATTTAATTACTTAAAAATTATCCAGATTGAAATGCAAAGAAATAACTAAGGAATATCCACATAGAGCGATAGAGAACAATTGGCCGTTTAATTATCACTTTTGATAATTAAAATCGGTCCACTAATAATTATAATATAAAATATTTAAAATGAGTCAGATTATACAAACACGCTTAGAACCGCATAAGTCACAAGTCTCAAAAATTAACTTTTTAACGTTGCCTCCGATTGGGCGGGTATAGTTCTATAAATAGTAACAAGGTAGTACTATTTGGGCCATTCGATTAAAAAATCTGCACCGAGCTGACAGCATTGGAAAGACAGAAAGATCAAGTCTTTGCCTTCTGATCTGAAAGCAGTTCTAAGATCCCTTAGAAGGCCAGTTCAGCTTTAGTGTGTGAATATATTTTACCTGAGGGTAAGAAAGATATATTTATTTGCATATTTTGTTAATTATTAACCTATGATTAACCAGACTATTTGTTCGAGTGCTAGTAGAAAGTGAAACTAATGTGTTGTGCCATACTGACCCATTTATGAATGTGTGTAGTTTTGCAGACATATTCGAAATGAAAAAATGTGTATAGTGTTTGCAAATATGGTAAAAAATTACGACATTAAGTGTTAGTAGCGATTTAAATTAGTATTTCTTCTGGATGTTGTTTTTGGGTGAGTGAATTAAGGCAGACTTCTACATGGAATGTGGTTGTCCTTTTATTCCAGGTTATATCACGAAATTACCTCGTGGCTGCATTCACTTGAGAGGAAGTGTGTGGGTGATGAGAGCTCCTCATACAGCTGGAGCCAGACCCCATCTTCTCAGTCAGGAGCTATAAAGTTTGTGGTCCTGACTTGTGTATATGAGAATCAGCAGCAACATTCTAAGATAAGTCCTTTATAAAGGCCAGTGTCAGTTTATCCAATCATTCACCCAAGAGTAATCAACCTAGGATTACAACCCTTTTTAGGATGAATAGATAAGACCATCAAAATATTCAAGAGAACGTACAGCATAGTAATAGCAGACGTTATCACTCATATGAACAGAAACTGTAGGTGTAGTTATTCCAGTGAACACTCTACAACAACGGAACAGTTTTTCCAATATATTTATTTTAATGCGTAAATATTATTTTATTGCTTTTGAGTATTCCTGACCTGAAAAGATTGAGGTTCAGGACAATTAAATTGTACATAAAATTTCATCCAGACTTGATTACTAATTTTATTAAAGTTAAAGTTCTGTTTGAAATCAATACCTGTTATATTAAATAAATTAACCTAGACAATTTGCCAAATAACACAACAATATCTCATTAATCTTTACGGATCACAAGAGGTAGTAGTTAGGGACTCAGAGTATTACATCATCATCATCATTCTCTGGCAACTTACATAGCTTGACCCCACTTTGATGTCTATACACCCTTGCTCTTTTCAGAGAAGGGGGTATTACTTATAAGACCAGTCTCTTATCTGGCACTATCCTGGTATCCTCTGATACACCTATTTGTCCAGGATAGCCTATACTTTAGTAACATCAAAACCTCTTATGACAGGCTGTTGAGCTTGTGCTCTTGTGCAGCCAATACCAAGATGAATAACCCTTGGCATTATCTACATTGCAGATCCAGGCTTTCTCTGTGACTGTCTTGACCTTCCAACAATTGTTGAGCTCCAATTTCTTTCCTGGTCTTTCCATCCGGGCCTGGCATGCATACAAGGATCTTCACGTCTGGTTTCTAGCTAGGAGAATAGGGGTGGCATACTGTGCATTTTCCGCCATCCTTAGGGTTTCACCAACTATGCTGGGCTAAACGTCTGTGCTATGGTTCTTGGCTCATCCAAAGAAATCGTCACGTCCTTCACAGAGCCATTTTCCAGATCTCCTTGCATGTCACATATTCCCTGTCAGAGCCTTTGCACGCTGTCGTATGGCGTGTATTGGTGCAACTACGATTGTAGTTTTCTCCGGGATAGCCTATGAGATATTTGGTAGAAGGTCCCCAGAAAATGGCTCGTTAAGAAAAGATAGAGACCTATCCGATATAAGGACAAGAAGAAGAGAATGCGAATGCTTTCCACTGGACAGTGTTTTCTAGTGAATTATGGAAACAGTTCAGTTTCCCCACGACCTTAGCTTCTGCCCTTAGATCTCGTAACAGAAAAAGCCCCCAACCTCATCTGAGTGTGGAAATTTACCTATATGTAAATATTAAACACCGACAGCACGAGTGATACATTAACAAACTAGATAATGATCAAACGATTGTTGGGTTTATTAATTAAATATCTACACATATAGGGTTAGTAGTGATTAGAAAGTGATGACAGTAAAAGACGATTCACACAAAAAAACACAGATGAGATATTAATATTGTAGTTAATTAAATAGAAGAATGAACTTGTGTAAAGCGAAATGATGATAATGTGATATTGTAAGTGTTATCAAAATGGTGAGTAATCTACAAATCCCATGTGTCTCTGAATGCTTCTCCCGAGCAGGATGATTCACATGAATGCATAGATTGTCCCAAGTTGTTATACGTTATGTCGAGTGGGGTATCTCTAAGTCGAGGACGTTCTAATGAAAACTTTTGTTGTACTGAGAACGTTGACGATATACAGTCCATTACTGTTTGACTACATCTCCGTAGCGTTGACCAACAATTAACATTTGTCGTAGGAAAAATGTCTGTTGTCTAATCTCCGAAGAGTACTGGCCAGACTGGATATCTTCACGAAATGTTCTTGAAATGTAGATATCTGTATATCCGACACAACTTGCGACTATGGAATCTGCTTCATAGAATGCGCATAAGAGTGTGTTGCACTTGGTATAAATATGAGAATCAACTTTAGAGCTCTTTAGCTTAACTTTAGATGGTAAGCTTTCGATAAACCTGAACTGTGATATTTGAATAAGTAATCAACTGTGAGCTTTAGACTGACTCATGTAGTAAGCTTTCGATGGAGCTGAACTTGATTTAAATACGTATTGAACTTGTGCGCACGTAATATAAGGTGACGAAAAATGCTGCGTCCACCGTCTTAATTCGTGGACGAGAATGAGTCCTTTTTAATTGAGGAATGAAGGATGTTCTATGGCGAAGTAAGTTTTCACACTTAATATTACTGGTTGACTTTCATTTATACTACTCCTTACTAAGGATGATTTCAATTCTATGGTAAGTATGTATGACATGAGATAAGTGTTTAACATATTGTGTCTGGGAGAATGTACATGTAAGTCTGTAAGGATGATGTAGCAATTCAGATGAAGGTGTAGTAGGACTATCAATTACCTCCTATCATCTAAGAGGAAATCTTCTGATTTAATTAATCATTTTTAGGAAGGATTAATTGGAAAACTGCCTTCCGCACGCGTAGCTATGATGCTCATGGCGAAAGTGATCTTACTAACACTAAGAAAAAATATTAATAGTTTTCAAAAGATACACTAACCTGTTTCCCTTCGAAAACCCCTGTAAGAACACTATAAATGTCAGGGATGAATTCAATGTCCACACATGAATAAGCACGTGTACTAAGGCTAGGCGTTAGGGATTTTTCTCTACACCAGAATGTTGAAAACTGGACTGATATCTAGCGAACTGCGCGGTACATTATATTTCTAAAACGCCCATATGTTCCCAAAACGTGCCTGTGACGTGAAACACCGCCTCTACCCAATAGCTAAAAGGCCATATGGTTGCTCATGCCTTGGATTTTTATTGTCCCCTCTCAGTCTAAAAGTGGGTTGGACAATTCGCGACCAACTTTCGTTGCCGGGCTTGCCTGACAAAGAGGTGTTTAGATAATTGGCTGGCCAATACAAAAATGTCCCCCGACTTCCATCTGTCATAGCGCTCTCTGTCTGTCTATCGCCCCGCGTATCAGCTTTGTTCTATGCTGCTGGCGACACCCTTTGTTCCCTCGGTTCATTATGCCGTGCTCCGTTTTCCTATCCGGCAACAGTTTCGTGCCCGTCCCGAGGCCATTGTCGCCGGGGTCTATTATATTGCGCTCAACGGTGACCGTGTTTTGTTCAAACAACGGCTTAGCCCTGAAAAGATTTCCACCTGGCGTCTCTCAAATTATTATGTCTCAAGCTGGTATGTGGGACAATTATTTACACGGGGACTAGTTATCAAGTAATGTTTTCTTAAGTCCGAGTTAGGGTTTTACCTGATTCCTCACGAGGCAATGTGGGCTCTGCACAATTACGGCAAATGTAAGAGTAAATCAAAGGAGTGTAAAGTTACACTTTTGATACGAGTCGCGAGTAATAAAGATTACAGTTGAAAGTCCAATCGTGATTAAAAAATTACCTGAATAGTGATGAAATAGCAAAGTGTGGGATAAAAGAGCACAATGTGGGAGAAAATAAAATAACAAAGATGTAGGAAAGATAGAGCGATAAGGCTTTGGCGCTCGTTTATCACACACGCAGCCAGTCACGTGAAAGCCGGAATCTAGACTGAGGACCCAAGCGATTCCCACAAGCCTGGTGTAAAGCTCTGGTTTCGCAACATGTCTCACCACATAGGGAACAATCATAGTAGGCGCCTTTTGATGCAGCTAGTCGATCCTTGATAATTTGACAGGCAACTCGAAGGCTGCCAATTTCCAGGATGCATCGCGTGTGGGTGCTTCAGGATCTTGGTTAGATTTATAGCTCTGGAATTCATGCTAGAGAAGTCATTTATGAAAGTCTAATTTAGGAATCTTCCAGGTGCTACATCTGGAAAATTTCATAGAAGAAACAAAGTCAGTCAGCAACCCAGACTCCTGTCGAACACAGTTGCAGATTCCAAATATGAACATGTTCTCTACTCTGGAAGATCTGGAATATACAGATAGCAAAGCACTACTCGCACATTCACATCAGCATTTCCACATTAAAAAAAAACTGAATAAGTATAGCTAACAGGTGGGTGCGAACATCAATCTAAAGAAGACCGAAGTCATGACACTCAATGTGGGCAATCATGAGCTCATAACAATAAGGAACACGAGGCTCGAACAGACAGACACATTTACATACCAAGGATGCATAGTACCACCAGACACCATCAACAAAAGAATGAATAAAGCGAGAACAACCTTTGCTAATGTAAACGACATATAGAAGTCCTCCCAGGACAGCACGCACAAAAAATTAAGATTATATGAGAGCTCTGTACTTTTCTATGATCGGAATGCTGGAGAGCAACAGAGAAGGAAAAGTCGAAATTATCCTCTTTCCACATAATCTGCCTAAGGAAAATTCTCCGAATCGTCCGTATACCATTACCAACCAAGAACTGCTTACTCGGTTACTAATCTTGCTTGTGAATTTGAAATAAATTATACATTTAATTGATGATGTAGTTTTTCAGACTTTCTACAGTTCTGTTTTTACTTTAATGTTAGCATTCCCATTATATTCCTCAACATAATCCTGCCGCACGTAATGGAATACTGGAATCATCTTCCAGCCTTTGGGTATACATGTGGCTTTCCTCGCACTGAAGGGAAATGGAGTTAGTGGATTTGAATTGCTGTGCTATTTTCTGTGCACAAAATGTCAGAGGAGCTTTCATTATATTGGGAAATATATGCAGACCAAAAGAAATCAGTTCCAGCACAAAATTCACAATTTTCAAGTCAAATGTCAAGTCTGTATGGCTCTGAAAAAAAGCTACAGACTTTCATAAATTGATGCTTGCGTAGAATAGAAGGGTTGAAGTGCGATGACAAGACGTGGAACTAATGACAAGAACTAGACAAATGCCAATGGAAGAAGAGATGAGAATAAGATGCAGGAGATGGATAGGACACACATTGAGAAAACCTGTTGATAGCATTACCAGATGGTCCATGTTCAGGAATCTCCATGGTAAGAGAGGTAGATGAAAACCAAAGAACACAAGGAGAAGAGAACTGGATACAGACATATGAGGGATGAAGAGGACATGAAAAGATACTGAACTGTTGTCACAGGACAGGAGGACCTGGCATACATTTACTGAAGGTCTATGCTCCTTGGGGAGTTGAAAGGCGATAGTAGACTCGGATTCTTATAACCAGGAAGCTTACTCACGTTTGGGATACTGCATTTTATACTTTCATAAAGAAGAGTACATAAACTAGGGAGAACCGTGGGATACACACTCGTTTGACATGAAATCTGAGCGTGTTTTGAATATTTCATCAGTGGTTCATGTGGCACATAACGAGGTACAGTATAGTATAAGCGAGGTAACTGTATACATAAATAGGAGGGACAAGGCGCATTTCCCCTGATGCGAAAACTTAGGAATTTTATAACAGTTAATTCCCTTGTAAGAGAGACGCTAACGATGTTGAATATTCAGGAACCTTTGGGTCACAAGGGTTAGTTGATAAAAACAGCTCGCAAGCAGTTGTGTGATCTCTTCCTACTCAGTGTTTCAAGCAGTCGAGATCATGTAGCACAATATGAGTGCGTGTTCAGCACGAAAGGAGCTTGACGCCTGCGTTTCACGTGCTAGGCGATCTATGATGACAGGTGAATTCAACTCCACAGATCTTCAAGAAATAATTCGGGGATCGACGATGAATTTTTTATTTAGTGTAATTTAAAAAAAAAAAAAATTAATTTAATTTTTTTAAAACGTACGCCCGCTATTCTTCTTCTTCTTCTTTGATCCTTAGCCGCCGACCGTCAAAGCAGTCAGTAGCCATCACGCCTAGTGGCGTCTTGTAGGGCAACAACAAATTGATTCCACTTTGCTCGGTCGGTGGCCATCCTTCGTACAGTGGTTCATTCTTTGCATCTCAGCCTCCACAGTCTTCCGCCAAGTTGTTTTTGGTCGGCCTCTCTTTCGTTTTCCTTCAAGGGTTCATAGCAAAGCTGTTCTTGTGATGGCATCGGGGTCTCTTCTGAGGACATGGCCAACCCAACTACAGCGTCTGCCAGCTTTGATGGTGTGCATGTCCTCTTGCTTGCTCCGAGGAAGCAGATCTTGGTTGGTGAAGGTATTCGGCCAAAAGATTCGGTGAATTTTTCTTAGGCAGGTTGTGTGAAAAGAGGACAATTTCGACATTTCCTTATCTGTAACTCTCCAGCATTCCGCACCATAGAGAAGCACAGAAAGCACACAGCTTGTGCTGTACTGAGAGGACTTCCAGGTGTTGTTTAGACTGTAAAGGGCTGTTCTTGCTTTGTTCATTCTGTTGTTCTTGTCTTTGCTTGCTCCGCCATCTGGTGTTACTATGCATCCTAGGTATGGGAAGGTGTCTGTCTGTTCCAGTTGTTAGTTCCTTACTGTTATGGGCTCGTGTTGCTCACATCGGTGTCATGACCTCTGTCTTCTTTAGATTGATGTTCAGGCCCACCTGCTGTCTATCCGTTTTTTCCTGGATGTGTTGATGTGAATGTGCTAGTAGTGCAATGTCATCTGCATATAAAACTTAGTCCATCTTATTCCTCTTGGACTACACTCTATTGTCTGTCGCATCACCCAGTCTATGACTGTTAAGAATAGAGTGGTTGATAAACGCCCGCTATTACTCGAGGCGAAATCTCCGGTTAATATGTCTAACCTGAGACTGATTTTACGTGAGTATCTCTTTTTTCCCTGTACAATGACAGGTGTCCGCTCGCCATTCAGGCAGATACTCGCCGATTTCGGAGGTACGCATTAGAGCTGGGTCGGCTCAGGAGTCGTTCAGGTTATTCCAGTCCCTGGTCAACGACACTTCTTCTAATGTACTCGCCAGGGCTCGAACCTGGATCACCCGATCGCCAGCGCAGTGTGGTAACCATTACACCAGTGCTGCTGCTCCCTATTTAGTGGATAAAGTGAATGCTGTGAAACATTATAATTCTGACAAGCCGGCAGAGCTTTTCAGTACAGAACATCTTATGTTATTTCCATCCTGTACATACGTTATCGTTGGAGATGAATAAGGCATAGAAAAACCATCGTGAGTCAGTGTTATTATCCCATTCGTATTCAGTTTTATAGAGTTTATAGAGTCAAAGTCCCTCGGGTTCTTATCACTTTTGTAGGATTCCGTAATACTGTTCGTTGGTATCGATAATGTCTGCTTTAACCCTTGTGATTCATTATGTGCTGAATGTGTTTCATATTAAATTCGACCCTTGACTGACCTGTATTAGTCTCTTGTCTTATTAATTATATTGGCAGTGTGAGATGCAGCGTGTTAAGACATTAATCATCACTGGTCATGATCAGTTGAGGATGAATAGCATTTAACTCAACTCCGAATACGATAGTTGATAACACTGTGATTTTGACGACTCAAAATATTTAATTAGTTATTTCATACCATGAGCAGACACCAACTACATGGGAACAAAAGTCACATCACATTCATGTACGATCTGTAAGAGTTCTCATTATTTCATAAGCACATGTTCACAATCTCTATCTAGAGTCCTGGTTAGAGGTCAGTTCCTTTTTAACGGCCAATGTCCTTTGGCATAAATTCAGAGGCTAACTAGACTTAACTATCCTGCTAGTCAGCAATACACTTATTATGCTAGGCTTACGTCTACTGCTAGTCGTTTAATATCCGTTACACTAGGCTTACGCTTGCCGCTAGCTGTACAATATCCATCTATACTAGTCTTACGCTATTGCTAGTAACATAATGTTCCTTTGGCATACCACGCCAGGCTAATCTGCCATAATTATGCAAACTGCGTTATTCCTACTACGACTTACGTTTGGTTCAAGAAATACACTGCTCAAATGGCTTCCCAGCCACACAATTCAAAAGTGGACTACGCCACACACTTTCCAGTGGTTATACCACACAATATAAGTGGCAATGGCCACACTTCTAAAACACACTGCCGTCGGGTCAAAACCCACAAGTCGAATGTCCTTACAAAGACATACGCGTCATGCATAGTGATATGCATACTACGTCGTTAATATATATTCAATTGCGATGTTCCATGGTGCAGCAATCCGAGTTGGCCAAAACTCAAATGCTTGCACACATGCAACAATCATCGACATCGGTCGATGAGATATATCTCTATTCGTTTGAGGTGTTCCATGATACAGCCATTCGGATCGTCGACAAATCCAAATGTCTGTAAGCATGAAACAATCATCGACATCAGTCGCGGAGATATAATCATTTGAGGAATGCGCCATGCTGCAGACATGAAGCAATCCTCAACATCATCCCCCTCACTTCCAAACGTGACACTTGTGGCACGGATGATAGTGATGGAGAAGACGCCCGTCTCCCAAACATATCAATATTAGTACTACCTACTTATAAGTATGATAATCATTAAGTAGACACATTAAATTTTATAACATTAATAATAGCACTTGTCAACATGGTGACTAAAGAGTTAATTCAATTTCTTCTCAAAGACGTTGCGCGATAAAAGATCTGCCAAGTTATTGTCTGAGCCAGCAATAGGCAGAATCGTAAATGAAAATTCTTGAATTAACAAATACCATCTGTGTATTCTAGCGTTACGCATTGTTCTAGCTGTTATGTAAGTAAGAGGACTATGGTCTGTCATAATGTAAAAGTGCGTGCCGATGAGATATCTTGACAGCTTCTCCAGGCACCAGACCATAGACAGGAGCTCACGTTCACCTGTCGCATACTTCTGTTCAGCTGGAGTCAGTTTCCTCGACACATAGAAACATGGATGGAGTGTTTCCTTGTAACATTGCAGCAAACAACCACCCATGGAGTAACTCGAGACATCTGATTGGAGTATGAATGGAATACGTATATTCGGTAATAACAAAATAGGTGCATTGCTAAATAATTTCTTAATTGTTACCAAAGCGCTTTCGCAATCTTTGTCCCAACGTACCTTATTTGGACTACCTTTGGTCAACAGTGCGGACAAAGGTGTAGATAGTTGTGCGAAATGCGGGATGAACTTATGGTAATAGTTTATTAGGCCTAAAAGGCTTCTAACTTGTTTCTTAGTAGACGGGGTAGAAATCTCAAGAATTCTTTTGACTGTATTGTCGTCAGGATACAGTTTGTGGTTACCTATTCGGTGACCAAGAAAAGAAATTTCCTGACAACCAATTTCCTGAAGGTTCACAGTCAAACCATATTTATGGAAGTTAAACCATCAATATGGTCTTCCCACGAGTCATGAAATAGCAAGATGCACATGTCAAACATGCATACTAACTATTTACGCTAGGCGCAATACACATTAATAATGGTCAAGAAGGCAATATTATGCTGTAGTTTACTTGCAATCATCCGTTTACCAACTTAGTACGCTTGATGGCTAGTATGTGGTGATATTACATGTAATGTGAGGCCAGCTGTGAAGGCTCCTGAGATAAAATGTAGTTGAGAATTGTCAGAAGGCCTTTCTTGCTACCACTACGACCTCACACTTAATTTTTTTTTTTTTTTTAATGAATGTGGCTACGTAAAGTGTCTAGGGTTATGCTATGTAGTGTGGTGTAATAGGTTATAGATATACCCACAGATATTTAACAAGACTAATAATATTAATAAATGTTAAAATACACTGAACTAACTCACGTGTGTAAAATTTTTTGATAGAATTACATTTATTTTGTTCTGGATCAATTTTTTAGGTTGACCAGAACTTAAAAGGATTTAGAGATTATAAAAGAAATGCATGGAATATTATATCATAAATGCAATAGTGTACATATATATGTACTATACTAGTTAGTTTTATTAAAATGTTCTAGTAGTCATCTACTTGGGAGGATAGTTAATGTTTGTGCTGTTGGGGTGGCCTAATCACACCTGTCTATATTGACTACACAGTGTCCAGAAAATGGTGGGAATTTTTATGGGGTTATTAGTAACTAAAGGGCTTTGGTGAATGTCCAGCAGACCAGAGGCTCACTCATCTTGTCGTTGCAGCTCTGGTGCTGAAAACTGATGATCCCACCTCTCCGTGCTGGCGGGCAATAATGGTGGTCTCTGTCACAAGTACTGCACAGATACACTCGAGTAAGTCACCAACTGAATAGACACTGCTTGGTTGACAACAGAAACTCGCAGCTCTGCAATCAAAGTATGGGCCATGTGTCAAAATCTATTCTCTACCCACGTCTGGACACAACACTGACACAACAACCACATCATACAGACAGGTCAGATCTCTCTGACCAAACAGCACATTTACCATGGTGGTTTTACATCAGATAGATCCTCCCAGACTATAGGTTCTGAAAAATATTTATTAGTTGTCTGCCCTAAAAGAGGATAGGTAATATGTTTCATTATTCTCAACACTTGATCTGTCTTGCCTAACTCTGGCTGGAGTTTATGTACATTGTTGGTCCCTAGACCCTGACTTGGGCGGGGGGTCTAGAGCAAATCCCTACTTGTTTGTAAAGCTAGATTTCGATATGGCAGTATCAAATCACTCGAACATGAAACAATATTCAAAATATATAAGGAAATAATTTCAATCTTACCAGATTATGAATAAATAACACAGAATTGCTAGCAAAACTCAGCTGAGCTGCTGGCTATAGTATGGCGTCCCTAAATTTATTACACTTTCTTTCATATGGAAATCACCACACTTTAAAATCTGTGTCTATCACTGAACAACTATTGAAGAATGGCCCCACTTTCGCGTCTGAGCGCTAATGATATGATTGTCTGTGGCCAATCACTGCCTAGGTTTATTTTAAATTCAAATTTCCTACCATAAAGTCATTTCAGTCATGCTTCAGTCAAGTATGGATGGTTATCTGTTAGTCTGTCCGTCTCTACTTGTGTTTCTACAAAAATGTACTCGATTTTTGAACCAACCTTTCTCTCCCCTCCAAAATTTTGTCGTTAAAAGTTATATTTAGACACAGCTACCACCCAAAAACCCTCTCCTCCATACTAAGTAAATTTGAACACCTGCGTCCCGAGGTCGTGTTTTTTTTGTGCAATTAGCGACACTTTTAGATTCAATACAGTTCGTCGCTGATGTGAACAACACTGTCTTTTGTCATTATCTTCAATATTATCTATCCTTTTGTAAAATTAAGACCATATTAGTTCACTGCTCAGAATGGGCCATCTGGCCAGCTAATTTTTATATTCCTAACATTAATATTAAGAAAAAAGTACTTTTTAAATTTTGTAATATTCCAAACATCTGCGTT
This sequence comes from Oreohelix idahoensis, assembly GCA_024509875.1. Lineage (NCBI taxonomy): Eukaryota > Metazoa > Mollusca > Gastropoda > Stylommatophora > Oreohelicidae > Oreohelix > Oreohelix idahoensis. The sequence goes on along the minus strand of JAMPIV010021226.1, from coordinate 45,054 downwards.
TTAGCCGCTGAATTCAAATCAAGGGCTTGGTATTGCAAAAGCGTCCAATAAATGACTGTGGCGTAACATATCTATGGTCCCTTCTGTCGAGTTGCTTACTTTTTATGTCAACTTGGGAAACGTGACTTTTCTCCGTTTCCCCCCCAATTGCGTCTCCTTAGCCTTTCCAGTCTCACGCAATCTTTCCAGTCATATTTTTTTCTTTTTTGATCATCCATTTCAAACACATATAATTCCATTGGTAGAGCCCAAAAGGAGTTGTGAAGGCTGTGTAAGGTTTGGCATTTTCGGCAAGAGGAATTTGCCAGTAGCCTTTAGAGAGATCTAGTTTGCTAAAGAAAGTAGCATTAGATAATTCAGACAAAAGATCATCTAAAAGTGGCATAGGCTCACCGTCTGTGATTGTAATTTTGTTCAATCGCCTAAAATCAATACAAATGCGTAAAGAATCATCCTTCTTTTTAACAATCACCATTGGGAATGCATATGGTGATTCCGAAGGAGATATCACACCTAAACGTATCATCTCCTTTAACTCTTTCTCTACCCTATCTTTGTGGTGTAAAGATATAGGATAGGGTCTAAGTTTGATAGGTTTATAATCAGTAAGAGTAATATCATGGGATATAAGCGATGTCTGACCTGGAAGGTCGGTGAGAACATCATTGAAAGAAATGAGAATATCCCGAACTTGATCTTGTTGAGAAGAAGATAGTGAAGAAGAAATAGTCACGTCTTTCCAAGATTCCGATGATTGCAAAGAAGGTAGTTGAAATTGTAAAGGGATAGACGAAGTGGTATCTTCTTCATGAACAACTGCAAAAGAAGCAGTATGATGTGAAGAATCATCAATAGAGTTAATGACAGGAATTAATTCCTGTGGTCTTTCAACTGCTAATTTTAGCATGTTGACGTGGAAGGTTTTGATTTTTCCTCTAACGTTTACCGAGTAGTCAACATCTGTGACTTGTTTGATAATATCAAATGGACCTTGCCATGATATCAGTAATTTGTTATCGTTATGAGGTAGCAACAACCAAACTTTTTCCCCTGGTTTAAATGATCTTAATATTCTCTTTTGATTATGTAATAATCGTGATCGTTGAGTGGCTGATTTTATACTCTGGGATGCATAAGTGCACGCATCGATGATTCGTTGTCGGAGATCAATCACTAACTCGTAGCTGTTTCGAGTGGCTGTATCAATTGACGCTCCAATCAACAAATCTTTGAGTATCATCATTGGTCCGCGCGGATTCGAACCATAAACCAATTCGAACGGAGACCACCCCGTGCTCTCGTGGGGCACTTCACGAAAAGCGAAGAGGGCCGCCGGCAGAAGCCGATCCCATTCACGAGGGCATTCTTCAGTTATCTTAGATAACATCTGTTTTAGAGTGCTATTGTAGCGCTCGCACACACCGTTTGACTGAGGCCTATACGCACTACAAAACGAGTGGTGAACAAATAGCATGGATTCTAAATCCCTCATAATGTTGGAAGTAAATTGTGATCCTTGATCTGACAAAATCTCTTCCGGAAAACCGATTCGACAAAATATCGAAAATAATGCATCAGACACAGATGCAGTTGTGATGGTTTTCAACGGTATGGCCTCTGGCCAACGCGTGCAAAGATCTACGCAAGTTAAAATATAACGAAATCCATTATTTGAAACAATTGATAACGGACCCACTATATCTACTGCTATCTTTTTGAAAGGTCTCTCAGGCACGTCCGTAATCTGTAAGGGTGCCGTATGGAACCTGCCCTTACGTGCTATACCTTGGCATGTTGTACATGATTTGCAGTATAACTTTGTATCCTTATTAACCCCAGGCCAATAAAATTGTGACGTAACACGAAACAATGTTCTTTTGATCCCCATATGCCCTGCCATAGGGGAGTCATGACCTGTTTGTAGGACCAATGGTCTGTATTCTTTAGGTACTATCACTTGATGTATAATTGTTTTGCCATCATCATAATATCTAGTGAGTATTGATTTCTTTATCTTGAACAATTGTTTAGCCCCTCTTGTGTATTTAATAGTTTTTTGTTCTGTTCGGCTAAACAATCCTTGTAAAGTTGGGTCACTCTTCTGTTTTTCTGCAAAAACAGAAGATGAAACAGTGCCAACTTGAGACATAATTGTATCTATTATAGGAAGAGGTGGTGTAGCCATATCCGTAGCTAACTGTTGTGCTCTCGTTACAACAGCATTTGCCACCTGTGGGTGAGATTCAACCCACATTGCAATCTCCTCAGGAGTGCAATCTTTAACTCCTGGTATGTTTCCTATTATAATTTCAGTTATGGGTGCTCTCAAGCCGCAGGCATAGACAGTGCCTGTGTAAAAAGGAGTATCAATGTATACTCGTGCCACAGGGAAAGTTTCTATATTCCCACCAAATGTGACACACTTAACTGATTTGCCTGTAAAAGCAGAGGGCTCGATAAGCGAGTGCTTAATGCCTATCGTTGAAGACCCTGTGTCCCGTAAAACTCTCACTACCTTACCCTCTGTTACGTGCAGTCTTTGATATCTTACAATATTATACATAGGTAATTTTTTGTGCTTAAGGGAAAGTCATTATTGAGTTACTTCCCTTGAAAGTTGTGCCATCTCTTCGATCAAACTCCGCGGATAAATCCATTTTACTGCGATTTATTCGTTGTTTGGGTAATAATAGATTGTTCTTGCTTCAGAATATCTATGGCCTGAATTTATGTGTATTGTTTGTCTGAGTAGGACGAGTCTGTCTTATATCTGTATATCTTTACATATCTAAGTCGAACTATATGTTCTGTTGTCTCTAGAGAGGTCAAAGGCTATTCGGCGGATGTGTCGCTAGAGTGTGGTGTGATTTGGCTTCGTCCTGATAGGGACTGTGTGGTTTCCTATGTCGGCCTGTCGCCGGGAAAAAGTGATCTCAGTATTTGTGGGGAAAGTGATAGTCGTCTAGACCTATCGTGTATGCTTTACCCCAGTGTTTATTCATATTGCCAAGGAATGGCAGTTTAATATTTCCTCTACCAAGGTAATCAAAGACACTCTTATGAACTCTCGATCGAAGCCACCATTTTCGATAGTTACGATTTGAATGTCTAAGAGAATATATTTGACTCGATGAAAACGACTTCGATTCCTAGCAGCACTATATTCTGTAGAATGCAGTCAATTGTTCATGATCAAATCTACAGAGCAATGCAATGTTTTATGAATGACTAACTTTAGGACAGATTCATTATCTGCATCCAAACGTGAGTGACAGTTCACGAGTGAAGCCATCTTGGAACCAAAACATGTAGCGACTTTCAAGAAGAGAAAGGGGATGCCCGTATTATCGCTTGTTTAGTCCAGAGATCACTGCTACACATGAGAACCCGTTATTAGCGGTTCAATATTATTATATGGAAAAAATATATGTGCTGAACATTATGTGGGAGAATCGTCGCTAAACGAGATTAGGTTTAGAAGCCATCTGAAATATTGTTTATAAGCTGACGTGCTCAGTCAGTGAAGTCAGATGATTTATATGTATGGGCGATGCTGAGGGCTTGGCTACTGACAGTCCATTATAATATTAATCTACATGAGTGCCCATGTAACATAACATTGCAAGACCATTTATCCACTGTACTATGATGTATTATGCCAACCTGTGATTTGTCACTATCTGTGCTGTCGAGTGTGTACGTCCAATTAAACTTTAGAAAAGGTACACAGTCGTTGGTGTCGATGACTTCCAGTCATACATGAGTGTGAGAAAAGAACATTTGTCAACAACACGAACCCTTATCATCATTCGCACATTGTACACTCAATCCATGTCTACACACCACTGCGTAGGTCAAGTTGACATTCCATACACTACAGTGGAGCAAACAACACCATAGAGATCTTATCAACTGATGATGATGATGATGATGTCTGCTTCCATCCACTTATATCTATCTTTTGGTGGATATCATTAACGGGAATAAAAATCCAACATTATCAACTTTATCAACTGGTGGACCAGCTTTCTGGGTTTGACCTCGCAGAAGTTCAGAAGTCAACAGATTACCGATACCAGACCGTTTCCTGTGGCTGATACGACACACTTGCAGTATTGGTTTGCTCTTTGTCAACACTTCGTCACGTGACCTGTCAAGTGAATGCAGTATGTAGGCCAGCGTTGTTGACAGTTTTACATTAGACATTACAGAGTTTCACAGAACAGTTGGATCAATTCTTGTCAATGTTAACAGGAAGACAGTATTTGTGTACTAAGAAGTCCTATTTTCATCGATGGATCTTCTTGTTTTCCATATATGAACTTTAATATTTAAGGCCAGAATGTTTAATTGAATAAAGTGGCAGTTTGTTTATGTTCATAAAAATAACTTTGCCATTACTGTAAAACTGAGCCTATTTTGCAACACATACTATCATACACATAATTTATATATATTTATGTTTACATGTTATTTGTTTGTATAGTATGTTAGTTTCTATGTCAGCGGGTTGTGTTTAAGGTTGGGCGGCGTCCTCACAACAGAATATCCCACGTCATAGAGGGTCCGTTGTGGGCGTTTTCTATAGGTGCAATTTTCTTGATTGAAAATTTGCTGCGACAACTGTTGCTTTTGTGTTAGCTGTGAAGACTGTAATTATTGTTATTTTTGTAATATTTCTTTGTTCTTTAGTTTTGTTTTGAGTTGTTTGTAATTTGTTGGTCTACTCTTTTCTATCTTTCAGTTCTATTCACAATTTGTATTCATATATTGTGACGTCATTGGTGTTGTTATTCTTTGCAGACTCAGTGATTATTTTCATTGATTTCCCTATTTGATTTATTTTGATTTCTGCAAACGTTCTTGTATTGTCAGTCCTATTTGTACTTTATGTATTCTGTTGGTTGACATATGTTTTATATAGGTATATTTCATAAGACACAATTGCCTGTGCACTGCACTTGGATTATGGTATAAACCAGTACCTGATTATTATTACTATTATACAAGACCTTATTAAAGGCTTGTGACCCACAGATATTGGGATAGTATACTGATTAATCAAGTCATTGAGAACTTGTGGTATTATTATTATTTCAGGTGATTAGTATTATTGTTAGACACCATGTCTACATTAGAATACTTCATTATACAAGGGAAAGCCCTTGATAAAACTGGTCAACAATTAGAACAATGGGCAGTTGCTCAATATGACAAAGCATTAGCTGCAGAAGAGAGAAGAGCTATGGCAGAAGAGAAAAGATTAGCTGCAGAAGAAAGAAAAGCTATGGCGGAAGAGAAAAGATTAGAAAGAGAAGCTGAGGCTGCTGCTGAACAAAAGAAATTACAGATGCAGGTGGAGGAAAGGAGATTTGAAGCTGAACAAAAAAAAATTAGAAAGAGAAGCTGCTGCGGAACAAAAAAGATTAGACAGTGAAGCTGAACAAAAAAGATTAGACAGGGAAGCTGAACAAAAAAAATTAGAAAGAGAAGCTGCGGCTGAACAAAAAAGATTAGACAGTGAAGCTGAACAAAAAAGATTAGACAGGGAAGCTGAACAAAAAAGATTAGACAGGGAGGCTGAACAAAAAAGATTAGATGCTGAAGAGAAAAAAAGCAATAAGAGAACATGAATTTGAGTTGGAGAAATTGAGATTGACAAGTATGAGTAATGTTAATCAGGCATCTAGTGGTAATGGTAAACCTTCTACTTACAAGGTTAAGGTTCCACCGTTCAATCAGTCCAGTGACGATATTACATTCTGGCTGGATAGATTTGAACGTTCTTGTCGTACACATAATGTGGATAAATCACAATACGCTAATCAATTATCAGAAAACTTGAAAGGTGAATCTTTGACTAGATTATGCCTTGTAGGAGAAGCAGATAAGGATAATTATGATGTCATTAGGGCGGCTTTGATAAAAAAATATCAGCTAAGTGAGGAAGGCTATCGCCTTTTATTTAAGACGATGGTACCTGAGACGGGTGTAGAATTCTCAGAATTCACTGCAAAGGCACGTCTCACAGTTGATCGTTGGATTGAGCTTTCCAAAACAGAAAAAACGTATGAAGGACTTATGGATTTGTTGCTCAGAGATAAGATTATGTCATGTGTGAACAAACCTTTCCTTGAATTTATACATGAGCGTAAACCCAAATCTCTAAAAGAAATGGAAGAATATTGTTCCCAATATGTCACTGCACACCCCGACGTGACTTTTGGCAACACTAAGATTAAGGAGAGTATGCCAGTTGCTTCAGCAACACCATACAATCCCAATTATTCACACAGATTTCAGGGACCTCAAAACAGATTTGATAAAAAAGGTAACCATAATAGTTATCAAAACCAAGGTAACCAATCATTTCAGGGTTCTTCTTCAAAGAACTGGAGACGACCTGATAGCTCTCGACACAGGGGTGGTCATAATTATAGGAATTTCCGTAGAGGAAGTAATTATAGAAACTATGAGGGTTATCCGTCTTGGAGTCAACAAGATCATAATTACAGAGATACTCATTATAATGAATATGATAATGGTAACCAAGGGAACTATGACTCAAACCCAAATAGGGGTTACAATAGAGGTAACAATAACTACAGAGGTGATAATAACCGAGGTAGATCTCAAAACAAAAGACATAAACCACATTTTCAGGCAAACTCTGTACAACAAGAGTCCCATGAAGCCTATAAACAGAGTAAAGATAATAATGATGCTAGTAATATGGCATGTGCCGCTTTTGATTTTGGGAGAGCATCTCAGTGCCCCCAATGCAAAACGTTATTTGAGCCAACCACAGTGTCTACTTTAAGCTGTGGCCATCCTCTTCCTGCTCTTCCGGCATCAGTCGCGCATGATGGAAGAGGTTCTCTTGTCTTACATAAGGGTTTAGTGAATAACAATCCAGTCTCTGTGCTATTTGATTCTGGATGCACCACAATTGGTGTTAGGCAGTCACTCGTAGATCCTTCCCGTGCCACTGGACAAGTAGTCAAATGTGTAACATTTGGCGGCACATTAGAGAAATACTCTACTGCTATCATTAGGATTGCTACTCCTTTCTTTACGGGAGATGTACACGCATGTCTTCTTCCGAATCCGATCGCTGACCTCATCATCGGTCGCATTCATGGAGTCAAGGAATGCACTCCGCAACAAATTTCCACGTGGGAAAGGCAAAACATGCAGATTACTAACGCTGTAGTCACTAGAGCTCAGGCTCTTAATGTGCCTCAAACTTCATCTATTGAAGATAATGAAGTGCATAACCAAGATAATCCCTTGGTAATTTCTCGTGACTCGTTTATAAAACAGCAAGAAGATGATCCCACTCTGAAGAAATTCTTCATTCTTGCAACTAAAGGTGATCCGAATAAGGACACAAGTCGTAAATCGTGGATTACAAAGAAGAATGGCGTACTTGTACGTATGGTTCAAGACTCCATTACGTCAAGTCATTCTCAAATCCTGGTTCCCAAGAATTTGAGAGTTAAAATTTTGCAGCACGCTCACGACTCTCAGTGTGCTGGACACATGGGTTTTTCCCGTACTAAGTCAAGAGTCCTTGCGGCTTTCTTTTGGCCATTGGTAAACAAGGACATACGTATTTATTGTCGATCTTGTAAAGTATGTCAGGAAGTTAAATCCAAAGGTCCACGGCATGCTGCACCCATTCAGGCGGCGGACATTCCTATTCGGCCGTTTCAAAAAATGGCCATAGACATTATTGGTCCATTTAAGATCAAGTCTGCCAGAGGACATCAGTTTATCTTGACGTGTGTTGATATGTGCACACGTTGGCCAGAGGCTATTCCTCTGAAGAGCATTACTACTGCTGATATTGCAGATGCTCTTTGGCTTATATTTTCTCGTCTGGGGTTCCCCGGAGAGATATTGTCAGACCATGGCACCCAACTAATATCAGATACCATGTCTCAAGTAATGTCTACCCTGCAGATAGATAGATCTTTAAGTAGTATCTACCATCCAATGTCTAATGGTATGGTCGAACGCCTTAATAGAACACTTAAAAACTTACTGGGGAAGATAACTGAGGATCATCCTCAAGACTGGGACAGAGTTTTACCTGCGGCCCTCTTCGCTTACAGAGAGGTACCCAATGAACATACGGGATTTTCTCCCTTTGAACTCGTCTTTGGCGCGCGTCCGCGTGGCCCTATGTCGTTGCTTCACGATCTCATAACATCTGACAATATTGACGATGACACAAAGTCATCCTACGAATATGTCATCGCGTTGAGACAAAAAATTATCGAAGCATGCAAATTAGCAACTTCTTCTTCTGAATTTGCGAAACAGAAGGCAAGGCAATTTGCCAATAAGAAGAGATGCTTACGACAACTTTGTCCTGGTGACAAAGCATTTGTATTACTACCTTGTAGGGAAAACAGATTACTTATTTCTTGGAAAGGTCCGTACGATATAATATCGAAAATTTCCGATGTCGACTATATTGTCGATATTGATGGGAAGCATAAAACCTTCCACATCAATATGCTTACTGAATTCCATGAACGTCCGGATTATTTGCAACCCATTTTCCAAGCAACGGACAATTCTCCAGTACAACATGGTCATTACTCATCACTGTCCGTGATACAGGATGAGGAAACAAGTTTTTCAGATGTAAATCTTCCTCTTCCAATGATCCCACTTCATTCCAGTGAATCATGGAAGAACGTTACTGTCTCTCCTGATTTGTCTCTAGGAGAACAGCGACAAGTTTCAACTATGTTGCAAACATTTCAGGATGTACTCACTGACATCCCTGGACAAACGAATGTCATTCAACATGACATTGTTCTAACTGACCATACTCCTATTAGGGTTAGACCTTATCCTATACCTATACATTTTCAAGCACAGGTCGAGAAAGAGTTGGATGAGATGATAGATTTGAAAATAATCGAACCATCCACCTCTGCATATTCTTCGCCGATGGTTATTGTGCGTAAAAAAGACAATAACATACGTCTTTGCGTTGACTATCGAAAATTGAATCAAGTAACGAAGTTCGATGCCGAACCTATGCCTTTACTGGAAGAGCTACTTACTCGACTCTCCAAATCTCATTTTTTCACTAAACTTGATTTGTCTAAAGGATATTGGCAAGTTCCTTTATCTGAACGCGCCAAACCTCTCACGGCTTTTTCAACACCTAGAGGTTTGTTCCATGGAATTTTATGCCTTTCGGTCTTATGAACGCACCAGCTACGTTCGTACGCATGATGCGCCGAATCCTATCTTATCGGTCAGATGTCATTGCATATCTAGACGACATCTGTCTTTTCAGCGATACTTGGGAAGATCACTATTCAGGGTTAGATGAATTGCTGTCTACTTTGCGTGAGCACAACCTGACAGCGAAACCCTCTAAAGCCTATATTGGTTTTAGCGAAATTTCTTTCCTAGGCCACCGAGTTGGTCATGGTTTCCTAAAGACAGAGGACCATAATACTAGTAAGATACTTAACATCTCAATCCCTAAGACTAAAAAACAGGTGAGAAGTCTGTTAGGTCTTATTCAATTTTATGGCAGATTCATTCAGAATCTATCCTCTATCATGGCACCTCTCTCAACACTTCTAAAGAAAGGTTCGCCTAATGTGGTCCACTGGTCTCAGGAATGCCAATGCTCTCTGGATAAGATTAAAACATTGTTTTCAACACCACCTATTTTAGTGCTACCCACTAAAGATAAGACATTCGTTCTTCGTAGTGACGCTTCATCCACTGGGATTGGAGCGGCACTAATGCAAGAGTACTCTGGAACTCTGCATCCTATAATGTATATTTCCAGAAAACTTAATGCGGCAGAAAGGAATTATTCGGTTTTAGACCGTGAGCTATTAGCTATGGTTTGGTCGATCCTCAAACTACAGAGATTCCTTCTAGGCGCACATTTCATAGTAGAAACCGACCAAAAAGCTCTTACTGCTATACAGAGTAAGAATTTGAAGAGCTCGAGGTCTACTCGATATGCAATTGCTCTTCAACCTTTTCATTTCTCTGTGCGAGCTATTCGTGGATCAGATAATGTGATGGCAGACATTCTGTCAAGATGCCCACATGATTCCACATAACTATTAGGGCTTAGACTTCTTGATATGTCTAGTTCTATAGTAGTTCCTTTTCTATATCATGATAGATACACATTTGTAATTTAATAATATAATGATTGTATCACTACATAGCGGTTCATGGATGTTTATTCACCGCTGTGCTTTGATGATTTTTTCTTCATAAATCATAAATTTAAGATATCTAATACGAAATGATGATATGAATTTTTTAGGCATTGTGTAATTGCCAGAATTGTATTATACTTTGATGACACCTTCCTGGAAAAATATACTTGTAGAGAAATAATTTCTCTCAGTTTATGAGACACATTCTCACCAGTCGCTCCATAAGTCGACTTAGCCTCATATTAGGCGTTATAGGTATTCCTGATATTTTCATCTGCGCATTATTCATGCGTTGTGAGCCTATTGTACGTTGCTCCTAGATGTATTTCAAAAAAAAAAAAATGTTCCATTTTTTTTTCCCGGGAGGTGTGGTAAGACTGTTACGTGCAGTCTTTGATATCTTACAATATTATACATAGGTAATTTTTTGTGCTTAAGGGAAAGTCATTATTGAGTTACTTCCCTTGAAAGTTGTGCCATCTCTTCGATCAAACTCCGCGGATAAATCCATTTTACTGCGATTTATTCGTTGTTTGGGTAATAATAGATTGTTCTTGCTTCAGAATATCTATGGCCTGAATTTATGTGTATTGTTTGTCTGAGTAGGACGAGTCTGTCTTATATCTGTATATCTTTACATATCTAAGTCGAACTATATGTTCTGTTGTCTCTAGAGAGGTCAAAGGCTATTCGGCGGATGTGTCGCTAGAGTGTGGTGTGATTTGGCTTCGTCCTGATAGGGACTGTGTGGTTTCCTATGTCGGCCTGTCGCCGGGAAAAAGTGATCTCAGTATTTGTGGGGAAAGTGATAGTCGTCTAGACCTATCGTGTATGCTTTACCCCAGTGTTTATTCATATTGCCAAGGAATGGCAGTTTAATATTTCCTCTACCAAGGTAATCAAAGACACTCTTATGAACTCTCGATCGAAGCCACCATTTTCGATAGTTACGATTTGAATGTCTAAGAGAATATATTTGACTCGATGAAAACGACTTCGATTCCTAGCAGCACTATATTCTGTAGAATGCAGTCAATTGTTCATGATCAAATCTACAGAGCAATGCAATGTTTTATGAATGACTAACTTTAGGACAGATTCATTATCTGCATCCAAACGTGAGTGACAGTTCACGAGTGAAGCCATCTTGGAACCAAAACATGTAGCGACTTTCAAGAAGAGAAAGGGGATGCCCGTATTATCGCTTGTTTAGTCCAGAGATCACTGCTACACATGAGAACCCGTTATTAGCGGTTCAATATTATTATATGAAAAAAATATGTGCTGAACATTATGTGGGAGAATCGTCGCTAAACGAGATTAGGTTTAGAAGCCATCTGAAATATTGTTTATAAGCTGACGTGCTCAGTCAGTGAAGTCAGATGATTTATATGTATGGGCGATGCTGAGGGCTTGGCTACTGACAGTCCATTATAATATTAATCTACATGAGTGCCCATGTAACATAACATTGCAAGACCATTTATCCACTGTACTATGATGTATTATGCCAACCTGTGATTTGTCACTATCTGTGCTGTCGAGTGTGTACGTCCAATTAAACTTTAGAAAAGGTACACAGTCGTTGGTGTCGATGACTTCCAGTCATACATGAGTGTGAGAAAAGAACATTTGTCAACAACACGAACCCTTATCATCATTCGCACATTGTACACTCAATCCATGTCTACACACCACTGCGTAGGTCAAGTTGACATTCCATACACTACAGTGGAGCAAACAACACCATAGAGATCTTATCAACTGATGATGATGATGATGTCTGCTTCCATCCACTTATATCTATCTTTTGGTGGATATCATTAACGGGAATAAAAATCCAACATTATCAACTTTATCACCCTCCAATATTCCGGGATGAAATGTAAGATAACCGACATTTACACATGCCGACATTGTTGGCATACAATGACCACAATCAAGTGTAATTGTAGATTTTAATCTGTTTTTCGACTGACACTCATAACATGTATCATTCATTACCATACATGCGTTCGCATGATCATTATCATCATTACCTTTTTCTTTTTTAACACTGCAACTATTTGCATGTCTGTGTTTATTTTTGTCTCTAGACGGAGATCTGGCATTACCTTTGTTATTATTGACTGACTTTTTATTGTATAATAAAAATCAGTAGAGTCATCCTTCCTGGCATCTCTACCATAAGATGATCTCTGCTTATAGTATCCTTTTTGATGTGAACCATCATAATCCCTGCCTCTGTGATACCCACGATCATGAGGTGAATATCCTCTATAACCTCGTAGATATGAATTCGAAGGAGAGCGATGACGACGGAAGTTATAAAAACCTCTGTCGGATTGATAATAATCTGAACGACAACGTCCATCAAAGCTCTTCGATCGAGGTCTGTGATCATGTTGTACCGCGCATACAGGCATAGGATCTCGAATAGTCGATCTATGAAGATCTTTATTCTGATGTGCGGTTTGATACTGTCTTCCGAGTTTTTCATACTCATCAATAGAATTAGGATGTCTTTCCTGTAAAAATGCTTCTAATTCAGTGCTGCATGCGGATAAAACTTTATCTCGCAGCATGAGATCTATAACACCTTCATATGTTTTATTTATACCTGATAAATCAATCCATCTGCTAAGGAAATGTTTAATAGATGCAATGAATTCACCAAAATCTGCATCCTTGCTTGGTTTAGCAGCATGAAAGCGATCTCTGAATCCAGACTCAGTTAACTGGAAACGTCTTAGTAATACCTCTTTTACGACATCGAAATCGCTTCTGCTCTTCTCATCAAGACTCATGAAACATTTAAGTGAGTCACCAGTCAAAAAATCAAGTAAAAGACTGCTCCATCTTTCCTTGGGTATGTTCAGAGCTGTGACCTTGATGGTGAATCTAGATAGGAAAGAGTCAACACAATCGCGAGTCTGGTCAAAATGTGGCATTTTTAACTTAGGATAAAAAAATATTTGTAGCAGCCGCAGTCTTAGTCTGTTCAGACTGCACTTTAGCTAATTCTAAAGCTTTTTCTTTTTCTGCATGAAGTTTTAATGTTTCTATTTCCATGGCATTTTTATGTGCTTGATCCAGTTGCATAAGTTCCATTCTCCTTAATTCCATTTCTTTATCTCGTTGTGCCATTCTTTCCTTTTCAAATTCTCTGTCTTTTTCTTGTTGAGCTAATTCTTTATCACGTTGAGCTATTTCCTTATCTTTCTGCTCTCTGTCTTTTTCTTGTTGAGCTAAAGTCAGTCGTTCTAATTCCAATTTCATGGATATTTCTTTTTTCCTTCTGAGCCATCTCTTTTTCTTGTTGAGCTATAGTCAATCGTTCTAATTCCAATTTCATGGATATTTCTTTTTCCTTCAATTCCCTCTCTTGGGTTAATTCAAATCTCCTAAGCTCATCAGCTCGTTTAGTCATTTCGCGCTGTTCCCTTCTTTCCAGACGCGATAAATATTCATCATATTTTGTATCTGCAAAACTTTGTAGTTCCGCCCCTGATTTTCCATAACTTTTCCCAATATCAATGAATTCCTGTAGTGTAGACATGATAATAGGTTTCTGACTACCTTCAATAGTCTATAATATACACCAGGATTATAGAACTCACTATAATATGTACATGAATATTAATCAATAACAAACAAGTTACAAGAACATGTGACAAAGACAGTGAAAACAATCAAATGAGTGACAATGAAATGATTTTTCAGTTATACAACAACACTTTACACTTATAAAGTAAATAAAGGAGACTTATAAACAGTAATGAGTAAAAGAAAGAAAAGAATTTACATTACAAAAATATAACAAGACAAGTCGTCTTAGACAAACGTGTAGACAAAGAAGTTTTAGATCACACCCGACAACAATTGTCAACAGTACTGAAAGTAGGTTATGTAAATAAAGAGGACGTAATTCACTTGACGAAACTGCTAATCACACAAAATATGGTTATAATACTAACTGAAGAAACATTTATTCCCTGACTCAAAAGAAAAAATATAATCAGTCAGATCCTCAGTTAGTAAAATAAGCATGTAAATCTAATAGAAGTTAACATTCACTGAAGCTTTCCTGGGAAAATTCCAGTCAATATTAAACAATACGAATATACGAATATACGAAAAACATGAATGGGGAAACACAGATGATAGTAAAAAAGTAAGTCAAGTGATGATGAACTGTAGACCAAAGATAATACAAGGACAATATGATAATGTTCAAGCGCTCTAGTAAAATCAAGAACTCATCTGTTTAGTTGTCCCTCTAAGAAATACATGAATGCATGTAATTCTAATCCTAGTTCCGCAACTTGTCTTCAACAGCTGAGGTCCATTGATGGTAGACCTTGACCTTCGCAGTAGGGAACCGTTTGAAAGTCTTGCTTCGGTCTTAAAACGTAGTTTCTTCAAACGATCTGCGTCGCAGCTTCAGATGACTTTGATGAAGAGATACATTCTCCACTGGTTCAGGTTCTTGAGTGGAAGATTACCGTTCTATCTGCGTGAATCAGTCTCTTTGATGGAAGAAAAATTTCAGATTCTCAAGCAATGTTGTCTGCTAGAGTTGACGGCATCGATGTAGTGACGTCACTTTCTGTCCTGCGCATTTCAGTTGCCAGTTAGGCTTGAAAGAATGATTTTGCCTTCATAACGTTCATCATCAGTTTGACTTTATTCGATACTTGAAGGGGGGAATCCAGTATTCACGAAATCCAGCCACTTCTGACACCAGAATGTTACGGGCTTCTCGGGATCCCAGTATGTGCTGGGTGCTTCGATGACTTCTAGTATTTGAGGATGACCAAGTTATTATATTCGTATTCAGTTTATAGAGTCAAAGTCCCTCGGGTTCTTATCACTTTTGTAGGATTCCGTAATACTGTTCGTTGGTATCGATAATGTCTGCTTAACCCTTGTGATTCATTATGTGCTGAATGTGTTTCATATTAAATTCGACCCTTGACTGACCTGTATTAGTCTCTTGTCTTATTAATTATATTGGCAGTGTGAGATGCAGCGTGTTAAGACATTAATCATCACTGGTCATGATCAGTTGAGAATGAATAGCATTTAACTCAACTCCGAATACGATAGTTGATAACACTGTGATTTTGACGACTCAAAATATTTAATTAGTTATTTCATACCATGAGCAGACACCAACTACATGGGAACAAAAGTCACATCACATTCATGTACGATCTGTAAGAGTTCTCATTATTTCATAAGCACATGTTCACAATCTCTATCTAGAGTCCTGGTTAGAGGTCAGTTCCTTTTTAAACGGCCAATGTCCTTTGGCATAAATTCAGAGGCTAACTAGACTTAACTATCCTGCTAGTCAGCAATACACTTATTATGCTAGGCTTACGTCTACTGCTAGTCGTTTAATATCCGTTACACTAGGCTTACGCTTGCCGCTAGCTGTACAATATCCATCTATACTAGTCTTACGCTATTGCTAGTAATATAATGTTCCTTTGGCATACCACGCCAGGCTAATCTGCCATAATTATGCAAACTGCGTTATTCCTACTACGACTTACGTTTGGTTCAAGAAATACACTGCTCAAATGACTTCCCAGCCACACAATTGAAAAGTGGACTACGCCACACACTTTCCAGTGGTTATACCACACAATATAAGTGGCAATGGCCACACTTCTAAAACACACTGCCGTTCGGGTCAAAACCCACAAGTCGAATGTCGTTACAAAGACATACGCGTCATGCATAGTGATATGCATACTTATCGTTACCATATTCAATTGCGATGTTCCATGGTGCAGCAATCCGAGTTGGCCAAACTCAAATGCTTGCACACATGCAACAATCATCGACATCGGTCGATGAGATATATCTCTATTCGTTTGAGGTGTTCCATGATACAGTCATTCGAGTCGGCCAAACTCAAATGCCTGTAAGCATGAAACAATCCTCAACAGTCAGCACAAATAAAAAAAAAAGGGTTATTGATCTAACCGGTCTACATTCATCACAAGTAGCTTGACTACTATATGTGCACTTCAGCGGTCACAGTCAGGTGACGTTTCTTGCGTTCACCTGGTGTTACTCGGTAGCGCGAAGCATAGTCACCTCGTGAACATTCGTATATGAGCTAACAAAATTTTAAGTTTCCTTGGTTTTATTCCCTTATTTATCTAACGCATATGAACAAATTCACTCATTACAAACATTCGTTTAACAGAAGAGACTGTACCGCACGCTCAGGTATGTCTTATATGGCAACTAATTTGAGGTTGTGCATTGAGCTGCGGGCCATAAAGATGTGATTGATTTTATAGAAAGATGTTAAACATACCATGGGCAGGTAGACAAACAATGAAGATGTCTGGACAGAGGCAAATACGTAAATGAAGCTTATTTCTCATGCTAGAAAGAATTAATCCACTTTATTTTGGCATGTTATGAGAAGAAAATTGGGATAAATCTCGTAACAACAAGAAAGACTGCAGGAAAAAAGATATCGAGGAAATGAAAAATAGCTCATACTAGACAGTCTGACATCATGGCATGGAAGAAGTGAACGACATAATTGATAAGTAATAATGGAGATAGGAAGGTAGTTACGGATAGACATTATCGGCAACGCCACCAGATATGTTGATTGAAGAAGAAGAAATATGGAGCTAACTTATCATGTAAAAATCATTACTGCAAGAGCATGTGACTGTTTGGTGCGGGCTTCCAGCGGAACCAGCTGCAGTAAGGAAAGCACAGGAAAATAATGAAGATAAAGTCCAAGATGACAAACATTGAAATAGTTCGTCATAAATCTTTTGTCTCAGGCCTGTTGGTCATGTCTGTTTTCACGTCTTTCATCCCAGAATGCCGGTTTTCTTATAACTTCTTCATCCAGTTTAATCTATCTTCTCTTTTATCTTGAGTTGACATGTAATTTGTGTTGCTGCTTTTTTTATCATCATAATGTTGGTACTTCTTCTTCCGTCCTTAGCCAACGACCGGCAAAGCAGTCAGTGGCCATTACGCCTAGTGGCGTCTTAAGGGCAACAGCGAATAGATTTTCTTTGCCGTTGTTCCCATCACGCCTAATGGCGTCTTTAGGGCAACGACAAATCAATCCGTTTGCTGTTGTTTCCGTAATTAAAGTGACTATAATGTTGGTACCGTCTGTAATAAATGTAACAGAAACAACACACAATAATTAATAATCTGTCAATGTTGACGGGTTATTGCTAGTGTATATATGTATATATATATATATATATATATATATATATATATATATATATATATATATATATATATATATATATATATATATATATATATATATATATATATATATATATATATATATATTTAATCCTTTGTACCACTTTCTCATTATCTAGCGTCTATAAACACCGTTTTACCATTTTCTCATTCGCTAGTGTCTATAAGCATCGTGCGATCTGGTTTTTTTTTTTCTTCTGAATTTGTTGAATTTAAACTACGATATCACTATAGTTCTGCATATCTTCGCTATGAAGGTTTGTTTTGAAAAAAAAAATAAAAATAAATAAATCATTGCTACAGCCATTGAAACGTTCCTTCTCATTTCTTCTTTGTCTTTCGTTCATGTACACAACTATACACGTTCCTTGGATTCACTTTAGTTACTCTGGATGGAGCTCTTCATTTGCTGGATTACTCTATTCTACAAGCTTTTGTTGTGTTGTGACAATTAGTCTTTGCTTTATGTTACAGTTTTATCACAGTTAGTTTCTTTGCTTTGGTATTTCTTTCTTGTTTTGCATAATTTATTATTTATTAATTAATTGTCCACGTGTGTGTTATGTCCTTTACCATTTACTTTAACATTTCTTTATTTGCCGTGTTTATTTCCTGTTTAGACCGTGGCTGATGAAGGGAAATCCGAAACGTCCCTTGTTTCTAGTGCATTGTTCCTTTGTCGAAATGACTGTAGTACCATTTTCATTTATTTCAATTTTATGTATTTAGTTTACACAGCTGTTAACGCGTTGTTTCTGCTAGTCTGCTTGTTTCAATCTGTTACCTGTTGCAATCTGTTACCTGTTGCAATCTGTTACCTGTTGTAATTTCTTACCTGTTGCAATCTGTTACCTGTTGTAATCTCTTACCTGCTGCAATCTCTTACCTGTTGCAATCTTTCACCTGTTGCAATCTTTTACCTGTTGCAATCTCTTACCTGTTGCAATCTCTTACCTGTTAAATTAATAAGTCTCTCCACGAAGCCCAGGAACATGTTATTTTCTTGAAAAACATCATTTGCAAGCACGTGGTCAACTATTTCAAGGTGCTGAAGTTTGACGTCACTTTTCGTGCAAGCAGCTTCCAACAGCAACACGTCTGAGAGAAGATAATATTCCTGTCTTCAATCTCTGTCTACGCCTTCCCATCAACTTCCGCTCAATCACTGTCGCAGTCATTATCACCGTCGTCGGAGTTAATAAATAATACACGTAAATAGGAATGTTGGAAGCACTAGTATAAAATAAAGACAACAGAAAAACAATAGTCGTTAGAAACTTCCAAAGGACTCGAATCCAGGGCTACCTGAATGGCACCATCGTTTCGATACGGGAGTGAATCATGACTAGCTACAGTGCCAACTAAGAACCAGAAAAAGTGCTTCGTGGACAATAGTCATTAGCACGACCCCCCACATAACTACGGAATCTTGGGCAGAGGAACGATCTAGACTAATTGAAGACGCAATCACTTCTATAGCCTTCCTATTCACGAGTACAGACAAGGTAACAAAAGACAAGGACCGTAGTTTTGTGCCTTGTCAATTATAGAAGAATAAGTACAGTACAAAACGAACGGAGTGACTACAATTACTCATTCGTTACATTCACGATTGTTTACCTCCTCCAAGGAGCTTAGGCCTTCAAAAGAAATCTCTAACCAGTACCTCCTGTCACGTGCCATCAGCTCATGGTCTTCCTCATCCCTGTTATTTCTGTCTCCAGTTCTCTTCCCATGTGTTTTTGGTCCCTCACCTCTTTTACCCCGGGCTATTCCAGAATAACGACTGCCTTGTAATGTTATCAGCTAGTTTCCTCTGTATATGTCCTATCCCATCACCAGCGCCTTCTCATCTCGTGTTTCACTTGCACTAGTCTGGTTCTTGTCATCAGTTCCACAATGGTGATCTATTCATACGCGTACCATTTTCCATCCGCCGATTCTACTCAAGCACCCATTTTCTCGCAATAATTAATAAATAATAATAATAATAAATTCTTTAAGCGCCAAACACGGCGCATAAGGCAGAAACCAGTGCTCTCCAGGTTGTTCGTTGTGACGCCACTCCTCTTAGCTCTTGCACATTATTTAGGCCCAACGTTCTTCCTTCTCTTATACCTTGGTTTATAAAGAAATGATTTTAGTCATCATAATATAGATTCCATGCGCACAATAAATGTACAGATGCTTGAGGAGGCATTTCAAAGTTCTTTGAAGATTTTCCTCTATTTCTTTGAAGACTTTCCTCTATTTCTATGAAGACTGTTCTCTATTTCTTTGAAGATTTTCCTCTATTTATTTGAAGATTTTCCTCTATTTCTTTGAAGATTTTCCTCTATTTCTTTTAAGATTTTCCTCTATTTCTTTCAAGACTTTCCTCTGTTTCTTTGAAGATTTTCCTCTATTTCTTTGAATATTTTCCTCTATTTCTTTGAAGATTTTCCTCTATTTCTTTTAAGACTTTCCTCTATTTCTTTGAAGATTTTCCTCTATTTCTTTGAAGACTTTCCTCTATTTTTTTTGACGATTTTCCTCTATTTCTTTGAAGATTTTCCTCTATTTCTTTCAAGACTTTCCTATATTTCTTTGAAGATTTTCCTCTATTTCTTTGAAGATTTTTCTCTATTTCTTTGAAGATTTTCCTCTATTTCTTTGAAGACTTTCCTCTATTCTTTTAGCATTGTAATGCCCGCAGTTAAAATAAGATAGATATAATCATATCACTTTCCTCCGAGTGGAGCATGGGCCCTTAGTCAATCAGTTGACCTCTTGAACTGTGCCATTTCCGTGTCTTCTTTACGCTTTTTTTTCGTCTGTTCCTACTTCTCTTCTTTATGGTTTTTTTCGGGCTCATTCAGTTTCTTCATTTTCAAGATTTCAGAAAAAGGACTGTCTTGTATTTGCTATCAATTTGTTTCGTCACAATGTGTCATTTTTAGATCCAGCGTCTCTTGTGCACTTCTCGTACCACAGGCACTTGTCTGATCCTTGCGATAGTCCCACACAGGTTATTCTGTCCCTCCATTTTAATTCTTCTATTCTTTACGAGAATCCACTCTTTCTCTACCTCTCCTGAGGATTTCAAAATAACGACTTCCTCCTATTGCTGTGAATAGGCTTCCTCAGTGTGTGTGCTATCCAATACCAGCGTCTTCTTCTCATCTCTGGCTCAGCTGTTACTTGTTAGGTTTTCGTCCTCAGTCCCACATTGGTGACCTAGTCGTCCAGTTTCAGTATTCTACGCAAGCACCCATTTATGAAAGTCTGTAACGCTCTGGTTGTTGACAGTAAGCTATGCAGTTTTTTTTATTCTTTCTGTCAAATTTATCATAAAATTATAACAAAATTATCACAAAAGTATCATAAAATTAGAACAAATTTATCACAAAATTATCATAAAATTGTTACAAAATTATCACAAAATTATCACAAAATTGTCACAAACAGCATAACTGATCTCATCATAAGCAGAGTCAGCCCCAGGAATATTTCAAGGTTGTGCGAAGTCTCGTGATGCGCCCCCCCCCCCCCCCAAACCCCTTTTCCCACCATGCAGTAGCATGTGTACTCTCACGAGGCTCAATTTCATGCTACTGGTTTAGATGACACTTTAATTTCCACGAGTGATGTTCACTGTAGCACTCTACAAAATCATACTTTACTTACTTAGTCGTTCCTCTTCTGCCGTGAGATGTAGAGACTTGGAAGAGAGAGCGCCATACTATCCTAGCGATTGTCTTCCTCCTGGCCTGGTTTCATTCTAGTCCTCGGTCCTTCAAAGATTGTCTAATGTCGTCCTCCCAGCGGACTCTGGGTCTTCCTGGAGATCTGGATCCGTGGCTGTTAGTTTCCCATGCTTGTCGTGGTAGCCGATCTTCTCCCATTCTGCAGACATGGCCAAACCATCTTAGTTGGGACTGTTCTACTTTGGTTTACAAAAACATTACACATTTAATGCTTCTCACATCTTACTGTCCGACTGACCAAGTGGTTACAGTGCTGGTCTCTCGCAGCAAAGGTAGCAGGTTCGAAACTCGGTGGCCCCAGGCTTCAGTCTACCCAGCTGTAAATAGGCACCTGACTCTGCTCATGAGTTACGGAAGCTAAAGGCAGCGAGGAAGGAAACTAATCACACCACGTCACCCACTTCTCGAAGCTGGACTTAGTCTGGTAAAAGGTCCAGCACTTCACTACCCTACGGCAATATCTGCTATGAGACTCCACGTTGCATCTTACTATTAGTAAGGCTATTTGTCCCGGATTGCCTCCCCTGCTTTGCAGTAGTGGTCCAACAATGGCCAAAACTCAAGAGTATCTAAATTGGGTCGTCAAAGGTGTTTACCTTCGCTCAAGATTACTCTTGGCATAGATAGAAGTGCAATGACGCTTCTATTCGAAAGGAGCATTCACAAGATAATTCAGAAGTCAAGAACCATGCGGCATAGTGCTGAACAATGGTTAACTTATATCTGTCCGTCGTCTTTTGTGAAGGATTTAAGCAATGGCATTTAGCCCATTCAAGCCCCCCAGCTGAGTTAATTCAGCGAATTCCTCTTATAATGGTATAGCTCTGTTTAGAGGTAAATATATGTCTAGGTATATATATATATATATATATATATATATATATATATATATATATATATATATATATATATATATATATATATATATATATATATATATATATATATATATATATACTTACTTTTTAAGTATTTAAGTTTCCCAAATGCTTCGATCTGTCACTTATGAGTATGGAATTCTATGTCCGATCCTTCTCTTCTGGCTTTTTTGGGAGTTGTTTGCTTGAGTTCGCTAGATTATATTTCCCACTTCTCAGTTCAATCACAGATTGTACTTAAGCCGAATTTTCCAATGGAATTCATTCTTTATTCCGGCATTTTAAATCAAACCAATCCAATCTCTATAGCACTGGGTTGGGGTGTTTTAATTCAAAATGTCCCCCACGTGTTTTAAAATATTACATTTAATATTCCACGCGTGGAATTCTAAGTCGTAATACTTCCGATGGCATCTTCATACAAACAAATCTGTGACGCATCCCTCGATAATACCTTCCGCCCAGACTGGTTATCTGTAATCTTGATACAGCGGAAGCGAATTACGTATTTATCACCTGTGTTTTCGTCTGTCCACCAGACAAGGTCGCCGACAGACAATGTGGCTTTCTTTAAGTCTATTGTGCCCTCCCGTCTTGTGCAAACACAGGGATGGTCACTATCCACATGGGGTCAAATGTTGGACCGTCACGTTCAATGGGGTCAGCCGGCTTATGTGATAACGTATAATCGGCGGGCCGGTCTAATTACATGGCGCAACGTGAACCCAGTCTGGGATGGTCAAAAAGATAAAGACAGTCCCATAGCAGATACGTTCGTAGGGGATTGAAGTGTTAGAGACTTATCCCTACTAGTGTTACCTTATACTTATTGAAGGCTATTGGGTAACGAGTATATTAATGTGCTGCACTGGTCTTGTAAGATATTTTGGTATAATAAACAACAGTCTCAACAGTAATGTACGGAATGGCCAACTTGAATAATCTTGATCAACAGCTTGTTGTACGTTTTATCACATTTAATATGTCACAATACAACATAAGTGTACTTCACTTCTTTCGAGAGCATATGATGATATGACGTTACACCAGTAATACAAATGTGATCAGTAGCAGCCATAAGCAATAATGTCGTTGTGCCGGTTTAAAGTCAGAATGTCTATGTATCGTCTACAACGCCTTCATACTTTACAAATCCGTATTGATTCAAATCACTTACTGTCCATCTCCTTAAGCCTTACATAATCAGGCACACGTTTTTAATGAATTGAGTCAATTATCATGACTCTGAAATATTTTATAACAATAAACACTGGTCTGTCGCTCTCACATAAAAATCCATACACTTCGAAAAACACCAGCCAGACACAACTGTCCTAACGATCACCTTCGTTCCCCCGCAGAAGACCCTGTCCACGTCATACACTAAATCCCTGTGTCACACCCATTCCACAACTCGCACGCTTTTACAATCGAAGCGTATTCGCGTTCTGCTCCATTGCGCACAGCGATGAATTACCAGCCTGTGAGCAAAGTGATAGGTAACACTTTTACCCCCCCCCCCCTCCCCAGCGAAAACTGAAAGTTTTCCATATAGGAAGTCATTTTTAGAAAATGCGAGAAGTTACCGTCCAGTCTATGTCATACCTGAACAACAGTCTATGGAATGTAGTCAGCATCATGGAAAAATGAGAAAAATCAATGAAAATGTGAAGAAATATGATAGTGAAATTGTGAAGTTTTGGAAAATGAATAATCTGAATGCATTTAATTAAAAGATGAATGAAATGAAAGATCTAACTAATTAAATAGTATTAAGTAAGTATAATAATTACGTTAATGTAAATGTCCACATGATCGTGTGTGTGCTGTCTGTAGCATTGTGTAAAACTAATTAACTATAGTTACTGAGTGTCTTCAATGATAGGTTCTTCTTTCATAAGTGTGAAAGCTTATTATTTGCAATTTTAGCACTTTAGAGTCACATAACTGGTTTAAGTAATAACAAAAAAGAATGTTCAAATGGCGAAGTTCTCCATAGGCGTATCGAATCGATTGTTTCTTGTGTGAGATTTCTTTTCATATGTTGCCTCTTGAGTGTCACAGTCTCTGAGCCCCAATATTTGAAGTTCGTTTGCTGGAATAGGACATATGATCTTTTTAAAGTTCTGCGTCCCAGTCATTTTGTGAAGGATTGCCATTAAGATATGACAAAGAGCCTTATACTGTTTACTTGAGATACTGTTTGATTTGGTTCCTTTACCGCATACGTCATGACTGTCCGGAAATCAGATCTTATGTACTGTTCATGGAACTTGATGTAGTGTGAAACGATTTGAATGTATCCACACAAAACGTCTCTTATCTTGTCTTCAAATGACTTGAGTTGTTTCTCTTGATAACGATGGTAATATGTATCTGGTTATAGATATTGTCAAGATAGCGTTTTTAAGTTATCGAGGTATCTGTAGACTATCAGCAGTGTACCTTTGTCAATGGGTCGCAGCAATGTCATATCCTTGAGAATCGGGCAGGTCTGTCTGTGTACATCTCGACAGAACATCTGTAAGCACATTGGACTTGCCCTCAATAGGTCGAATGATATAGTCATATATTTGCAAATTAATTGCATAACGTGCGACTCGTGCGTTTTTCATGTTGGATTTTTGAAGGAACGACAGGGCCTTCTGGTCTGTCTCAATGATGAAACGAGAACCAAGAAGGAAACGTTGAAGCTTTGTGACAGCCCATATGATCGCGAGAAGCTCGCGCTCAATAATTGGATATCTGGTTTCTGTCTTTGTGAGCTTCCTCGACACATACATCACTGGATGAAGCATTCCATCTACTTCTTGCATCAAGGAGCCACCAATACCGTACATCGAAGCGTCTGTCCTGAGAATAAATGGGAGATGAGGATCAGGGAGTTTTAAAATTGGTGCACATGAAAAGTAATGCTTTAAATGGACTAGAGCTATGTTGCAGGCCTCCGTTCAGACAATTCTATTAGGGGAGCCTTTCGTAGTTAACTCAAACAGGACTGACGTAACTGAAGATAAATGAGACATAAATTTATTATAGAACTGTATAAGGCCGAGAAGACTCCGCACCTGCTTCTTAGTCTTAGGAATTGATAGGTTAAGAATCTTCGAGATAGTTTTATCCTCAGTTTTCAGAAATCCATGGCCCACTCTGTGACCTAAGAAAGAAATTTCTTTGAAACCTATTTGAACTTTCGAAGGATTCGCTGTCAGATTATTAGAGCGAAGAATTTCGAGAAGAGATTTCAATCCAGAAACATGTTCGTCCCAAGAGTTGTGGAACAAACAAATGTCATCTATATAGGAGATGATATCAGACCTATGAGAAAATAGTTTCCTCATCATTCGAACGAAAGTCGCTGGTGCGTTTACCAAGCCAAAGCACATGAAACTATACTGAAAGAGACCCTTAGGGGTAGCAAAAGCAGTGAAAGGTTTTGCGTTTTCCGTGAGAGGTATTTGCCAATAACCCTTGGCTAAGTCAAATTTGCTAAAGTAGGTTGCTTTAGAAAGTTTTGACAGTAATTCGTCAAGAACTGGCATTGGCTCTGCGTCAGACTCCGTTATGGAATTGAGTTTACGAAAATCCATGCATAATCTGATATTATTATCTTTCTTCTTGACTATAACCATTGGGAAAGAATAAGCAGACTCTGATGGTCAATAATGTTAAGCTGTAACATTTGACCTAATTCTTTTTCAACCTGATCCTGAAAGTGGATTGGGATAGGGTAAGGCTTTAATTTAATAGGTTTGTGATCTGTGAGTCTAATATCGTGAGTGATTATAGACGTTCGGCCTGGAATATTAGACAGAACTTGCTGATATGATTCTAGAATAGAAAGAATTTGAGATTGTTGTTCGTTGGATAGATCCGGACAAATAGATACATTTACCCATGATTCTGTCGGATAAAGAGACATGACAGGAAGTTGCAAAGGTACATCATGAAAAGAAGTGGGTTCTTCTTGAATCACTGACAATGAAGAATAAGATGTAGGATGATCAGTGATTACTTCATTAACAGCATCTAAGATAGGTTTGAGATATTCAGGTCTATCATGGAATTGTTTGAGCATGTTGATGTGAAAGGTTTTATTCTTGCCTTTCACGTCAAAAATGTAATCAACATCTGTCAATTTTGAAATAATTTCATATGGACAACTCAACGAAATGAGAAGGCTATTCTCTCTCGTTGGTAGCAGGACGTAAGCTTTGTCTCCAGGAAGTAATTTCCTTAACTTTTTCCAACGGTTTTGAAGAGATCTAGCTTTTTCTTTTGCCTTTTTAGATGAATCAGTCGCTATTTTCCAAGCGTCTATAAGTGTCTTTCGTAGATTCACCACATACTCATAGGATGACTGGCATTAATGAGTCATCTCCGAACCTGTAAGTAAATGTTTTATTATCGACATGGGTCCTCGTGGTGGAGCACCATACATGAGCTCAAAAGGCGAGAACCCAGTGTGTTCGTTTGGGACTTCCCGATAAGCGAACAGCACTGCTGGGAGCACTCTATCCCAGTCTTGTGGATACGTCATGGTCACTTTCCCCAGTAGTTGTTTCAGCGTTTTATTTAAACGTTCTATCATGCCATTGGACATAGGATGATAAACAGAGCTAAGAGATCTATCAATATTGCATAGTTCCATGATATGCGACATGACATCTGACACAAACTGTGATCCTCTATCTGATAAAATATTGTCAGGGAACCCCACTCTCGTAAAAATGAGGAATAGTGCATCAGCAACATCGGTGGTAGCAATGTGTTTAAGAGGTATTGCCTCCGGCCACCTGGTGCACATATCAATACAGGTGAGGACATATCTATGACCTCTGGCTGACGGAACTGACAGTGGACCTATTAAGTCTACGGCCATTTTTTCGAATGGTCGCACCGAAATATCCGCAGCCTGTATAGGTGCATTATGGTAAGCACCCTTTGTAGCCACTTGTTGGCATGTCTTGCACGAACGACAAAATAATTTGACATCCCTGACTACTCCAGGCCAATAAAAATGTTGTAAGACTCTATATTTCGTCTTAGCAAAGCCCATGTGGCCTGCACAGTTTGTATCATGCGCATGTCTGAGAATGTAAGGTCGAATATTGGTTGGTACCATAATTTGCTGCTGTACCGATGTAGCATCTCTAGCATTACGAATTAATATGTCATTTTTAATTGTATACCAAGGTTGTGACTTTTCCGAGCAACCGACATCATCTGATTTTACCAATTTGAAAAATCTTTTTAAAGAATTGTCATTCTTTTGCATATCAATAAATGATGTCTTCGTTAACATCGGCATAAGATGTTGATCTTCCTCCTTGTCATGATTGTTAGTCATTTCTTCTTCCTCTTGAGCCTGTGCCTGTGCTCTTGTAACGACCATATTAGCGAGTAGTATATGCTGACGTTCCCAGATTTCTATATCTTGGAGTGAACACGCTTTTATACCCACAATATTGCCCATGATTATGTCAGGAATTGGTTCCTGTAATAAACAAGCTTTCACTTGACCTGAGAAAAATGGAGTATCAATGTGCACAATGGCCACAGGATAGAACTCCACCGTGCCTCCAAATAGGACACATTTTACATTCTCCACGGTGCAGCAAGATGGGTCTACCAACGATTTGCGTACTTCAACAGTTGTGCACCCTGTATCACGCAAGACTGAAACTAGTTGATTATTAAAAAAAACCCTGTGAAACATTAGCGAGCCTTTTCCATCATGAGAGGCTAATGCAGGTAACAACGCGGGCACAGGATGACCGCAGGAAAGTCTGGAGACCACATCTGGCTGAAACAGAGTGCTGCATTCTGAACAATTTGATGGATTAAATAAATCAGCTGCACACGCATTTGCAATATTTGTGTTTTCCCCATTGGGATTAACTGCTCCTGTGTTACTACTCGTATTATGATTCCAGTTCGAGTTTTTTTGATCCATGCTCCGAGAGCGATTAAAGTTGTTATTACCCCGGTAATAATTCCGACTCTCTCTACCATTCTGAGGATTATTAGAATGCTGAGGACACGTACAACCTGGACAGTGTTGAGATGGAGGAGAGTTTTGGTTGTTCTTTGTATAATAGGATCTGTCTCCTCTGTTCATGTAGGTATTATCAGATCTACGCCATCCTCTGTTAGATTGAAAGTAACCCTGTGATGGTCTATTTCCATCAAAATATCGTTGGGATTTTCTCTGATATTGATAAGGTTGATTGCCAAAATTGTACCGTCCTCGGAAAGATCCACTATTTCGGTCATTATTCCTGCCAAAATTTCTATCCATACTTTGCGATCGAGCTCTAGGGTTGTTTATCTGCACTGAATGAGCTGATGCAACAGGTAATGCCTCTTTAATAGTAGAGTTGTTCACACTCTTCCCTTGGTGTGCCGTCATAAACTGGCGCCCTAACAACTCAAGTGATTGTAACGATTCTGGCTTCCGTTCATGTAAATAGGCCAAAAAATCAGGGCTAATGGAAGAAAGTACTTTGTATCTCAAAATAAGGTCCATTAAGTCCTCATATGTATGTTTGATTTTAGTCAACTCAACCCAACGATTGAAGCATAACTTTATAGTTGAAATGAACTCACTAAAGTCCTTGTTACTTTCGTATATGAGTTTTTTAAATCTTAGCCTGTATCCATTCTCGTCTAATTGATACTTTCTTAAAAGTAATGTTTTAGCTGCCTCATAAGATTTTATGTTTTCCTCATCCATTGTTGACATAGCTGTCAACGCTTCACCTGTCAGTAATGACATTAAATGTATCACCCATGATGATTTTTCCAGTTTGTATTCCTCACACACTGTCTGGAATCGGTTTAGGAAGCACGAAATGTCGTCTTTATTTTGATTAAATTTAGGTAAGTGAAGTTTAAATGATGAAGCATGTTCTCTCTTGACTGAACCTGCACCTTCTTGATTACTCTGTTTGTTACTAGCTTCCAATTTGAGTCTCTCCAACTCTACAGAAGCCATTTTTTCTTCATGGAGAAATTGGGCTTCCTTAGCCTCTAAATCTATCTCATCTTGTCTTTTCTTTTCTGCCATTTCATCTTGTCTTTTCTTTTCTGCCATTTCATCTTGTCTTTTCTTTTCTGCTATTTCATCTAGTCTTTTTTTTTCTTCAAATTCTTCTTGTCTTTTCTTTTCTGCTATTTTTTCTAACTGAATTCGTTCATCGTTTTCGATCTCTCTCATTCTTGCTCTCTCATCCCTCGCCAGTTTCTTTTCTTCTGTTTCCAGTTGCTCCATGGCAACTCTTTAAGCTCCTGGCCTTGCATTCCCATCTCTTTACCTAGCTGGATAAAATGCTCCAGACTAGACATTATGTAAGTTTAAGTATATATATATATATAAGTTACTTAGTCTGAATATGAATATGGGTACTGATGAGCGATAAACAGCACCAATGCCAATTCGTTAAAATTCAGTACTCTGCAAATGTGACTTAGCAAGTAATCAATGCAAACAAAAAAAATTAGTGTCGTACACTATAAGACAGAACACGTAGTACAATAGTGTAGCAACAGAAGAAAATACTAAGGTGTAGAAAAAAAGGATAATGTTTGAAATATATGCTTACACTATAAGGTTAGACTAGACAAGACGAATTTACAACAAAAATCCATATATCAACATAATGATAGCTAGAGAAGATTAACAATAGACGTACAAAAATGCAGAAAAACTGAATTAAAAAAAAAACAACTGACAAATACAAACAACAGTGAAAAAACAGGACAGCACGTCTATAACATAAAGTAAATATAGTATATTCACAAAGAGCGCTTTCCACACAGCATTTTGAGCCGGGCCTCTTTGAGAAAATATTACATAAATTTCCCTACTGACACCCTTGATTGCAGACCCGTCCGAAGATGAGATGCAATTCTGCTTATCAAGGTCCTACAAACCCCCAACAAACATAAAACAGATAAACAAAAAGGCTCTACTATAGAATTGTGTAAGACTAAGGCTACAACAAACTAGTCCACTTATCTTTTTATGATCCTTCCTCCGAAGTATAAATGCACGTGACAGTATTGTTGCCTCCAACATATGCAACAGGTAGAGCGAAATTTCATCGATGCAGATTGCTACCACATGTAGAACTATCCATCTTGTTTCACTGGTTGAATGACTGTGCTTTGTCTTGACTGCAGAAATGTTGTTTGATTACTTTAATTTTTCCTGACGAATCAAACCTGGAACTGCGTATAGTGATAACTTTCGTCTCAAAAATGTTGATGAAGAAAATACGAACTTCTATTGGTAAAGTTCAGCAAATATTATGATTGAAGTGTGCTGTTTACTCTTTAAGTTTCTTCTTGCCGGCCCTAGTTTGAAGAAAACCGGTTGGCATAGGTTGCGCCGAAATTTCTATTGCTTTTCGATACTGTAAAATTCGTCGATGTGGCTAGGGACAGTAGTATCATTTGGTAAAATCTTGTGGGTAGAACGAAATCCCGTGTATACTGGCCACCACTTTACACTGTTACCTTATACTTATTGAAGGCTATTGGGTAACGAGTATATTAATGTGCTGCACTGGTCTTGTAAGATATTTTGATATAATAAACAACAGTCTCAACAGTAACGTACGGAATGGCCAACTTGAATAATCTTGATCAACAGCTTGTTGTACGTTTTATCACATTTAATATGTCACAATACAACATAAGTGTACTTCACTTCTTTTGAGAGCATATGATGATATGACGTTACACCAGTAATACAAATGTGATCAGTAGCAGCCATAAGCAATAATGTCGTTGTGCCGGTTTAAAGTCAGAATGTCTATGTATCGTCTACAACGCCTTCATACTTTACAAATCCGTATTGATTCAAATCACTTACTGTCCATCTCCTTAAGCCACACATAATCAGGCACACATTCTTAATGAATTGAGTCAATTATCCTGACTCTGAAATATTTTATAACAATAAACACTGGTCTGTCGCTCTCACATAAAAATCCATACACTTCGAAAAACACCAGCCAGACACAACTGTCCTAACGATCACCTTCGTTCCCCCCGCAGAAGACCCTGTCCACGTCATACACTAAATCCCTGTGTCACACCCATTCCACAACTCGCACGCTTTTACAATCGAAGCGTATTCGCGTTCTGCTCCATTGCGCACAGCGATGAATTACCAGCCTGTGAGCAAAGTGATAGGTAACAACTAGATTCAAGAAAGAGGGTAAAATAACGAATAAAAGGGCATTAAAAATTATGCCAAATAATAGCGATTAGTAAAAAAAAATTAAGAAAAAGATATGATTCTGCCGTATGGTTAAATGTGTGAGAGATCACACAAAAGAGCATGTCCAGACGTTCTATGACAATATTCATTATGAATTCTAGATGGGCGCTATATTTTAAAAGAAATAATATAGAAGTATATTGGCGAACGATCAGTTTAAGTGAAAACATTTTTGTACTTTGAAATATTCTGTTTAATTTTTCGCGTTCTTCTAAAATTTACATTTTTTTTTTTTTATAAATAAAAATAATTTAACAACAAAATTGGGGCGCCAAGTTCGGCTGCACAAGCCAAGAACCGGCATTGATTGTGAGCTTTGTTCCAGCATTATCATAAATCTTAACGTCAACATTTATTTCTACTATCTATATTTCCTTTATTATCTCTTCCTCATCACAACCTCGAACAGCCGTCACTGTTTGACAGAGTGGTTTAGCATTAGCTTCTCAGGAAAAATTACAGCGTTCTGGGTCAAAACCTGGTAGCACCACTCTCCAATTTACCCAACTGTAAATAGGTACGTGACTCTGATCTTGAGTTCAGGAAGGCAAAGACAGCGAGATAGGGAACAAGTCATCCTGCCTTATAAACCTATGCCTACAATACTGAAGTCACTGGAACATCACGACTGTATGTACTACTGGGCTAACTTTAACAATTTATCTTCCCCTTATCCTATTTAAAATCTTGTAAAGGTGTTGCACATACTTACAATCGTTGAACCTTGCAGCATTCACTAAGGTCAGTGTCTGGAGGTTCCATTGTCTGGCCAGCAGTGACTTGAGCAGAACTATCAGGTCATAGGTTTTGAAATGGTTTGCCAGACTCACCATGTCTAGTACTTCCACTGTTACCAGAGATTTATTTTTAGCAGCCTTTAAATTGCGGAAGAACTCAGCTAACTTTTTTGGTGAGTACACATTCCCTAAATCTGCGATTTTTGAGTAACCGTCTGCAGGTGAGAATGGGATGCAGTATCAGCAACTGTAACTGTTAGGATGACGACAGTGATAATGATGCTGATGACAGAAGGGAAGCCGTAATGGTTGTAACAATATTCACAATAAAACATACACATGCAGACACAAACATATATATATATATATCTCAAATTATGTTTTACATCACAAAAGCTACACGCAGTTAATAAATAGTTGTAGTAGTAAGACCTATCAGCCATAACTGACCGTTGGAATGCGCCCCTTAGGTGATAACTCTCAGCTGCTTTTTATGCCTGGTTGTTTCCCTTCGGCGTGTTTTTTCCTCTTTTTCTTGTTATGAGAGCTTCTTTTCGCCAAATCAGAAAGCGCTGTAGGAATCATCGCCACTTGTTGTAATTGGCAGCTTAATCCTCTTAGGTTGCTGGATTTACGTCCAGTGCCTTCATGTCTCTCTTATACATACCTTTGAATCTCAGCTGCTGTCGCTGGGCTGTTCTTTTGTCACCTGACAGTTGTCCGTACAAAATATCTTTCGGGATGCGACCTTCCATGCGGTGGACACGGCCAAGCCTTGTCTGTGCTGTCTAAGCAGTGTATACATGCTTTGAAGATCAGCATGTAACTGCACCTCGACATGTGTCACGTTGTCCTTCCACGAAATACCGAGGATATTGCGTAGACACCGTAGATGGAAGATACAGAGTCTTCTTTAATGCTTATCATAGAATGTCACAAGCACAAAATTAAGATTATATCAGAACTGTGTGCTTTCTGTGCTTCTCTATGGTGTGGAATGCTAAAAAGTAACAGAGAAGGAAATGTCGAAATTGTCCTCTTTTCACACAACCTGCCTAAGAAAAATTCTCCGAATCTTTTGGCCGAATACCGTCACCAAAAAAGATCTGCTTACTCGGAGCAAGCAAGAGGACATTCACACCATCACAGCTGGTAGACGCTGGAGCTGGGTTGGCCATGTCCTCAGAAGAGACCCCAATGCAATCACAAGAACAGCTGTGCTATGGACCCCTGAAGGAAAACGAAAGAGAGGCCGACCAAAAACAACTTGGCGGATGACTGTGGAGGCTGAGATGCAAAGAATGAACCAGAGTTGGGGCATTGTACGAAGGATGGCCACCGACCGAGCAAAGTGGAATCAATTTGTTGTTGCCCTACAAGACGCCACTAGGCATGATGGCCACTGACTGCTTTTACGGTCGGCGGCAAAGGATCAAAGAAGAAAAGGAAGATAGAATGTCCATGTCTCGCTGCTATACAGAAGCGTGAAGGTGACGCAGGCGTTATTTACCGCAGCTTTGGTCTTCGTTGTGAGTTTGGAGTTTTCCCAAACACGCGTTGTGGGGCGGGCAAAGATGGTTGCGGCTTTGCCAATGCGGCTGTCAATTTCTGTGTCCAGAGAGAGTTTGTCATTGATGGTAAGTCTTAGGTACGTGAATGGGTGCACCCCTGCCAGTTCATAATTATCGACAGTGATAACTGTTGCAACCAGTTATCGCTGGCTATATACACACAATTTACAAAATTTAGTTATAAATAAGCTAAATTGTTCTTTTTGAAATTAAAAAGAAAAAGCTGAACATAATCCTAAAGGAATAAAAAATTAAGCAATAATGTGGCTGTAAGAAACGAATAAAGACAGTCTCAAGGCAGAAACTCTCGTAAGTGAGTGAGTGAGTGAGTGAGTGAGTGAGTGAGTGAGTGAGTGAGTGAGTGAGTGAGTGAGTGAGTGAGTGAAGTGTTAGAGACTTCACCAAATTAGGTCCAGCTTTTTAAGGAGGTGGAGTAACCAGTTTCCATCATCGCTGCATTTGCCTTCCCTAACTTCAGAGCAGAGCCAATTACAGCTGGGTAGACTGGAGATTGACGTTACTAGGTTTATATCCCCGAGTCTGGTAACTTCGCGGTGAGAGCAAAGTGCTCTAATCGCTTAGCCAGTCAAACTCTCTAAGAAAACAATACACAAAAGTAATAGAAAAGTAAATATGTGAAATAGAAAGCACAAGACGTATTAAATTATTTAGTGAGGCAATATGCAGCGATAAGACAATAACAAGGCTTAATGAGAATGAGGTTATTTAGATGTCGAGATAAGCAAGAACAAGTGGTGAATAAGGTTATCTAGAGACAGAAACAAGCAAGAACAAGTGGTGAATGAAGTTATCTAGAGACAGAAACAAGCAAGAACAAGTGGTGAATGAAGTTATCTAGAGAAAGAAACAAGCAAGAACAAGTGGTGAATGAAGTTATCTAGAGACAGAAACAAGCAAGAACAAGTGGTGAATGAAGTTATCTAGAGACAGAAATAAGCAAGAACAGGCAGTGAAAAAAGTTATCTAGAGACAGAAACAAGCAAGAACAAATGGTGAATGAAGTTATCTAGAGGCAGAAATAAGCAAGAACAAGCAATGAATAAGGTTATCTAGAGACAGAAACAAGCAAGAACAAGTGGTGAATGTAGTTATCTAGAAACAGAAATAAGCAAGAACAAGTGGTGAATAAGGTTATCTAGAGACAGAAATAAACAAGAACAAGCAGTGAATAAGGTTATCTAGAGACAGAAATAAGGAAGAATAAGTGGTGAATGTAGTTATCTAGATACAGAAATAAGCAAGAACAAGTGGTGAATAAGGTTATCTAGAGACAGAAATAAAGAAGAACAAGCAGTGAATAAGGTTATCTAGAGACAGAAATAAGGAAGAATAAGTGGTGAATGTAGTTATCTAGAGACAGAAATAAACAAGAACAAGCAGTGAATAAGGTTATCTAGAGACAGAAATAAGCAATAACAAGTGGTGAATGAAGTTATCTAGAGACAGAAATAAGCAAGAACAAGTGGTGAATGAAGTTATCTAGAGACAGAAATAAGCAAAAAACAAGCAGTGAATAAGGTTATCTAAAGACAGAAATAAGGAAGAACAAGTGGTCAATGTAGTTATCTAGAGACAGAAATAAGCAAGAACAAGCAGTAAATAAGGTTATCTAGAGACAGAAATAAGCAAGAACAAGCAATGAATAAGGTTATCTAGAGACAGAAATAACGAAGAACAAGTGGTGAATGTAGTTATCTAGAGACAGAAATAAGCAAGAACAAGTGGTGAATGTAGTTATCTAGAGACAGAAATAAGCAAGAACAAGTGGTGAATGTAGTTATCTAGAGACAGAAATAAGCAAGAACAAGTGGTGAATGAAGTTATCTAGAGACAGAAATAAGCAAGAACAAGCAGTGAATAAGGTTATCTAGAGACAGAAATAACGAAGAACAAGTGGTGAATGTAGTTATCTAGAGACAGAAATAAGCAAGAACAAGTGGTGAATGAAGTTATCTAGAGACAGAAATAAGCAAGAACAAGCAATGAATAAGGTTATCTAGAGACAGAAATAAGCAAGAATAAGTGGTGAATAATGTTATCTAGAGACAGAAATAAGCAAGAACAAGTGGTGATTGTAGTTATCTAGAGACAGAAATAAGCAAGAACAAGTGGTGAATGAAGTTATCTAGAGACAGAAATAAGCAAGAACAAGTGGTGAATAAGGTTATCTAGAGACAGAAATAAACAAGAACAAGCAGTGAATAAGGTTATCTAGAGACAGAAATAAGGAAGAATAAGTGGTGAATGTAGTTATCTAGAGACAGAAATAAGCAAGAACAAGTGGTGAATAAGGTTATCTAGAGACATAAATAAGCAAGAACAAGCAATGAATAAGGTTATCTAGAGACAGAAATAAGCAAGAACAAGTGGTGAATGAAGTTATCTAAAGACAGAAATAAGCAAGAACAAGTGGTGAATAAGGTTATCTAGAGACAGAAATAAACAAGAACAAGTGGTGAATGAAGTTATCTAAAGACAGAAATAAGCAAGAACAAGTAGTGAATGAAGTTACCTAGAGACAGAAATAAGCAAGAACAAGCAGTGAATAAGGTTATCTAAAGACAGAAATAAGCAAGAACAAGCAGTGAATAAGGTTATCTAGAGACAGAAATAAGGAAGAACAAATGGTGAATGTAGTTATCTAGAGACAGAAATAAGCAAGAACAAGCAGTGAATAAGGTTATCTAGAGACAGAAATAAGCAAGAACAAGTGGTGAATGAAGTTATCTAGAGACATAAATAAACAAGAACAAGCAGTGAATAAGGTTATCTAGAGACAGAAATAAGGAAGAACAAATGGTGAATGTAGTTATCTAGAGACAGAAATAAACAAGAACAAGCAGTGAATAAGGTTATCTAGAGACAGAAATAAGGAAGAACAAATGGTGAATGTAGTTATCTAGAGACATAAATAAACAAGAACAAGCAGTGAATAAGGTTATCTAGAGACAGAAATAAGGAAGAACAAATGGTGAATGTAGTTATCTAGAGACAGAAATAAGCAAGAACAAGCAGTGAATAAGGTTATCTAGAGACAGAAATAAGCAAGAACAAGTGGTGAATGAAGTTATCTAGAGACATAAATAAACAAGAACAAGCAGTGAATAAGGCTATGAATGTACACTGCTTAGACAGCGCAGACTACCCTGTCTTGGCCATGTCCGCCGCATGGAAGATGGTCGCACCCCGAAAGATATCTTCTACGGACAACTCGCGGATGGCAGAGGACCAGCTGACCGACCGCAGCTGTGGTTCAAAGATGTGTACAAGAGAGACACGAGGGCACTGGACATAAATCTGGCAACCTGGGAGGATGAGGCTGCCGATCGCATCGCATGGCGGTGTTGTCTGAGGCGCCACTTCGGATTGGGCGAAGGGTGGCTCTCGCAGCAAGCAGAGGAGAGGAGAAAGCGTCGAAAGCAACACCAGGGGAAAAAGCAGCTGAGGGCTGTCACCTCATAGACGCATTCACTTAGTCAGTTACGACTGAAGGGGCTATTATTATTATTATTATGATAGTTTTTGAAATAAGCAAGAACAAGCGACGAATGGCGTTATTTACAGACAAAAAAAAAAATACAAGCAATGAATAAGGTTATGTAGACATAGAAAACAATCAAGAACAAGAGGGTGAATGAGTTTATGTAGTGATAGAAATATGCAAAAACACACAGTGAATGAGGTTATGTAGTGATAGAAATATGCAAAAACACACAGTGAATGAGGTTATGTAGTGATAGAAATGGGCAAAAACACGCAGTGAATGAGGTTATGTAGTGATTGAAATATGCAAAAACACACAGTGAATGAGGTTATGTAGCGATAGAAATATGCAAAAACACACAGTGAATGAGGTTATGTAGCGATAGAAATGGGCAAAAACACGCAGTGAATGAGGTTATGTAGTGATAGAAATGGGCAAAAACACGCAGTGAATGAGGTTATGTAGTGATTGAAATATGCAAAAACATGCAGTGAATGAGGTTATGTAGTGATATAAATATGCAAAAACACACAGTGAATGAGGTTATGTAGTGATAGAAATGGGCAAAAACACGCAGTGAATGAGGTTATGTAGTGATAGAAATGGGCAAAAACACGCAGCGAATGAGGTTATGTAGTGATAGAAATATGCAAAAACACGCAGTGAATGAGGTTATGTAGTGATAGAAATGGGCAAAAACACGCAGTGAATGAGGTTATGTAGTGATAGAAATATGCAAAAACACGCAGTGAATGAGGTTATGTAGCGATAGAAATGGGCAAAAACACGCAGTGAATGAGTTTATGTAGTGATAGAAATATGCAAAAACACGCAGTGAATGAGGTTATGTAGTGATAGAAATGGGCAAAAACACGCAGTGAATGAGGTTATGTAGTGATAGAAATGGGCAAAAACACGCAGTGAATGAGGTTATGTAGTGACTGAAATATGCAAAAACATGCAGTGAATGAGGTTATGTAGTGATATAAATATGCAAAAACACACAGTGAATGAGGTTATGTAGTGATAGAAATGGGCAAAAACACGCAGTGAATGAGGTTATGTAGTGATAGAAATGGGCAAAAACACGCAGTGAATGAGGTTATGTAGTGATAGAAATATGCAAAAACACGCAGTGAATGAGGTTATGTAGTGATAGAAATGGGCAAAAACACGCAGTGAATGAGGTTATGTAGTGATAGAAATATGCAAAAACACGCAGTGAATGAGGTTATGTAGCGATAGAAATGGGCAAAAACACGCAGTGAATGAGTTTATGTAGTGATAGAAATATGCAAAAACACGCAGTGAATGAGGTTATGTAGTGATAGAAATGGGCAAAAACACGCAGTGAATGAGGTTATGTAGTGATAGAAATGGGCAAAAACATGCAGTGAATGAGTTTATGTAGTGATAGAAATATGCAAAAACACGCAGTGAATGAGGTTATGTAGCGATAGAAATGGGCAAAAACACGCAGTGAATGAGTTTATGTAGTGATAGAAATATGCAAAAACACGCAGTGAATGAGGTTATGTAGCGATAGAAATGGGCAAAAACACGCAGTGAATGAGTTTATGTAGTGATAAAAATGTGCAAAAACACGCAGTGAATGAGGTTATGTAGCGATAGAAATGGGCAAAAACACGCAGTGAATGAGTTTATGTAGTGATAGAAATATGCAAAAACACGCAGTGAATGAGGTTATGTAGCGATAGAAATGGGCAAAAACACGCAGTGAATGAGTTTATGTAGTGATAGAAATATGCAAAAACACGCAGTGAATGAGGTTATGTAGCGACAGAAATGGGCAAAAACACGCAGTGAATGAGTTTATGTAGTGATAGAAATATGCAAAAACACGCAGTGAATGAGGTTATGTAGCGATAGAAATGGGCAAAAACACGCAGTGAATGAGGTTATGTAGTGATAGAAATGGACAAAAACACGCAGTGAATGAGGTTATGTAGTATTAGAAATGGGCAAAAACACGCAGTGAATGAGGTTATGTAGTGATAGAAATATGCAAGAACACGCAGTGAATGAGGTTATGTAGTGATAGAAATGGGCAAAAACACGCAGTGAATGAGGTTATGTAGTGATAGAAATGGACAAAAACACGCAGTGAATGAGGTTATGTAGTGATAGAAATATGCAAGTGTGGCCGGGTAGGGTAGTGGGGATTGCTGTTTTGAATCGAGAGTATTAGATTTTGATTACTAGCTAGCCTGCTAGAGGTGATGATTTCTCTCTACAGACTTACAGGAATTTACCAGGTTCGGGGACAATCCTCTAAGGTGTGGTATTAGAGCAGATGTGTTTTATTTATATAATTTACCAGCAAGAGTAGTTATTGTTCATTTATTATTTCCTTCTTTCCTCTCATGAATGTATGGCAAAGCAAATGAGTGACGACCTGCCTTTAGTATAAAGGTGACTTTTATTTAATTATAACGTAATTACAAGTCGACATGGCAAAACTTCATAAGACACATATGACAATTATTCTTCTTCATAATGCCACATTTTCAAGTAAGTGCATACCAGTAGTGCAACAGGGGTTATTCTGCTTCTTCAGGATATAAAATTTACCATATCTCCGCCTGATATGTTATTGCTTCATCAAAACAAATCAATCCTGCATGTACATTTGAACAGAAATCTTTCAGCCATTGTTCCCTTTCTAAATCTGCAACAATCTTTCGATGTCGGCAGAGTTAATAATTTTATAGTAATTAGTTCCTACTTACAGTCTTCGAATATAGAGTTTAAATACACACAAAATGCACTTTGAAGAGAACATGCCATCATTCCTGGAATTTCTAATTCTTCTTGAATAACTTTCATGCAGTAAAAACATCCACCCCCCCACCCAGCCCCCCCCAAACCCCCTCACTTCTACGTACATACAGAACCCGTTCCCCCACACCCCACCCATTAAGGTTGCCGCATGAAATTTTCGCGCTCCCTTTTTCCTACACTCCCTTCCTGACCCCAACACCGCCCCCACCACACACCCCGTGACGTAATCTAGTCTTAGCCGAAGCGACCTTAGCTGGACCACCATTAACCATCCCCGATGCCCCCACCCCCACACTTTCTTACCATCTATCTGTCTCTTCTATACCCCCAATTCATATTTTCCATGTTAATAACTCAAGTCGCCTGTATCACCCCACACCACCACTCCTTACCCACCACGCTGGTTTACAATCAGAAACACACCCCCCCCCCCCACCCACCACACCCCACCCCCCACCACACACCCCCACCCCCCACACCCAACACCATACAATCCAAGGTTCTAGTACTTCAACCAAACTCAGAAATATCCTATAACCAATTACCCCGAATATCCCCCCCCCCCCCCATTTTATGAACATCATTCATAGACAATATTATCGCAGTGCCATTTTTATTAGTTGTACGTACAAGAAGATTTAGAGAATCTCACCCGCCCAAATTCTTCGAAAGTCTACCAACATATTAGAGTAACACGCACAAGTCAGAAGATAACTTTCAGTTTGTGGGGATCACCATAGCGAAAATACGCAACGATGAATATTCTTCTCGAAAAAAGAACTATATTAAGCTATCGAAATTGGAAGATTTCTTGGCTCAACGACGACGATCTTAATCTTTGCTGGAGATAAGTTCGATAAAACCACGGAAAGATCTGCCAGTTCCGCTAATCCGTCTTGCGTGTTGATGGTGCGATCGGGGCTTCCCTTCTGACGCATTTGGTAAGCTCAAAGACTTCTAGCGTACCATTATTAAGTCCTTCACCAAGAAGCAGCACATAGACTAAGCAGCTACGTTGGTGGGTCTCCTACCAGCTCATCATACCCCCTCTAACTCTTAAATAGGCGAAATTTTACTCTAAACGAATAATATCGCGATCAGATCCCGCAATCTCGGATACCCTTTACGGTCATGAGAGAACAAAGCATGGCACTATCCTCCAGATCGTCAACAGGAAACGGATCCATCGACTAGCGCAATGACACTGGATGCTTCCTCTACGAGCAACATTCGACGAACTAGATTCACCAGGGGTCCTAGAGCTACTTGTCCGTTATTGATCATCCAGCCTAAAGTTTCTCAATTTAAGTCAGCAGAAGCCGATCCTATATTCGTCTTTGGGTAGTACAATTTCAAACTGTCTAAGGTCTCAGAACTTTCCAATCATAAAAGCACCATAGTAAATACATGCGGTGACTCAATTACAGAGTGCCGAAATATTGTCTACACAAATACCCCAACCCAAATAGTGGATTCTGCAGTCCCAGCCGAACATTGCCGCCCGTTTCATCGACGTACAGTACGTCATGTAGTACCGATGGTTGAGACTGGCACTCTAGCCCGCAAATGAATTTTGTAGTCGTTGTAATCATTATACCCCTTGGAAGCATCTTATGTAGAATTAAACGTACCCTACCCACGTTCCCTCTACATCTACCCATAACCCCACAAATCCAGGAGCAACTCGAGCTCCCGCGGATGTTTTGAATTTATGAGTTGCCTTGTGAATACCCAATGCACGAACCTCCTTCATTAGCCGGTTGAACTTGTGGAACACAAGTTGAGGCATGTTTATAATATATATCATATGGGACTTAGCAGATTCGTACTGACTAGGAAGATATGCATGCTGTTGAAGGTTATCTGTATCGTACAGTTAAGGGTAGTGTATTTACAGAGTGAAAACCATTACTCTTGCTACACACATATCATATACTACCTCAGTCAGAAATATATTCCTGGATTATTGTGATGGACAACGTTGAATGTTTCCCCCCCTAGGGTAATGAGTATTATGATGAAGTTAAGTCACAACCAACATACAGATAAACAATATAATTTTTAATCTCACTAAACTCTTTACACAACGACATGTGATTCACACACATTACCATATATACACTCCTATGTAGAATAATCATCTAAGAGAAGTCACTGCGAATAACTTTTCAAATAACACATAAATGTATTCCCATGAGTTACTAGGCATTAAAAGGTATATGATGTCCCTTAGGTCAAATATACAAAAGGAAACCAGGAATCCAAACAATCAATTTATAAACTTACTAAGTATAATCGCTATCAGAATGTACTAATTATTGCAATACTGAGAATCTTTGTCGGTACATTGCAAATTATTATTAATAAAACATAATTATTTCTATGTGTGACAGAAGGTTGTCTGATGTATAGTAGCGAGTACATACTGCAGGTTAATACTAGGTTTTGTTATTGTTACAAGCTCTGTTGGTTAAATTTGTCAATCATCGACTTCATATAGTTATATATTTTTTGTCCTTTTGGACCTATTAATGTGGAGACTAGTCTATCTCGTCACAGTATCCAGGATATTGAAAGCGAACAATTATACATGTCCACTCCTGAAAAAGTTTATTTTTTACAAAAAGTCCATTTTTCAAGTATGAGGAGTGAGTCTTACATAATATGTAAGAGCACGTCAATAAAGACTTGCCAAGCGTAACAGCCTTATCCTTTTGTCGTGTAATGTGCAGGCAAGGGTAAAGTGGACTCCTCTGCCTCGAATTCTCCCTCTGGGCATTTATTTCTGGAGAACACCCTACACTGATCACTAAAAAGACCAAGGAGGTATTGGCTGCTCCTACTCTGGATTCTCCAGCAAAGCTTCTGACCAGTGTGACTGCACTAAATACCATCAAACCACCGTCCAATTTCATGTATAAATAAACACAGATACGTTTGATTTAGCAATGTAAATTCTGCACAATTACTGGAGCACAAATTTCCCCATCTGCGTATGTTACAGGCTTTTGTTTCTAAACGACAAATAATGAGCTCAGCTCTCAAACCGCACTGTTTCTGCTTTATCAAGATTATTTGCACTAGTGGGTCTCGACTACAACGCCTCCTAATGAGTATCTATCAAGCGAGTCCTAGCCCAATGAGGCCACGTTTCGACAAGTGCGCTTTGAAAAAAATGTTACCTTGTATCAACGTCTCCCCTAACATCGAAAGAGCAGTATTACTATAGCCCGTCCCCCATCGCGCTGGGTATATCTTTCATATATGCGTCATTCCGAACGCGCTCTCCTCAATACAATTTTGGAAGTTACATGGTAGGCATAATTCTGTATACGTAAGATTTTTTTCAAACACAGAACAACGGACTTATACATTATAAACAATTTATTATGAGGGCATGAAAAATCTTAATCCATGCTGTCAATGGCATCCCTCACTCATTGTTTATTTGGGTATAATTTTATTAATTCCTGAGGATACTCATGACATCTTGCGCGCGCGCGCGACTACAACGCTCTATTCCCAACACCGCCTAACACGCACACATCTCTCCTTCTTGTCAGCACAGCCCTCAAGGGTACCCAAATACATCCAAATTTAAAGCGATGCATACGCCGAGGCTGCGTTCAACAATAAATTGTATTCTCCGTCTACCATCCTCTGTTTTCGTAAGATGGTGCTCTGTCCTGGGTACTGTTTATGTTCTTTCTCAACCGTAAACCCTCTAAGTGTTTTTACCTCCGTTTTCATATAAGAGGTTCTTTTCTTCAGGATCTTATAAACTAACTCTGGGATCGGGTACTGTAATTTTATCTCACGTGTTCCGTCTATAAACAAAAAGTGTCTCTAGTGCCATGAATTCCTTTACCACGCGTGATGCGAGCAGCCATTTGTGTATACCGCGCGAATGCGTGTTTAGAACTAGCAGAGTATTTACACGGCTTTTCTGCCTCCTCCCTTCTCGCTATCCCTTTTTGTCCATCTGTCTCTTATTGAACTTGGCGTAACATATTAGTGCTAAAGAAAACAAGAACATGAATGGAATTTAAAAATTTAGGTCAACTTGCATATTTC
Organism: Oreohelix idahoensis; assembly: GCA_024509875.1. Classification (NCBI taxonomy): domain Eukaryota; kingdom Metazoa; phylum Mollusca; class Gastropoda; order Stylommatophora; family Oreohelicidae; genus Oreohelix; species Oreohelix idahoensis. Next base: position 963 of record JAMPIV010021226.1, on the reverse strand, counting down.
AACGGTTTTTTTCCTCCCCCTTATAGAAACAGGCACGTCACATTTTACTTGTGTGTTTTTGGGAAATCGCGATGTACTGTCTTGCATGAAGCCCTTTAAAATATCCAACCTGTAAACGTTACAATTTGCCATACGCAGTAGAAAAACAAAGGGATTTCGCAAAGTACACGTCAGATTCGTGACACACTGTTCCTTTCACCCATTCTTCTTCCCTTATTTATTATATCTATTCTAGTTACAGGCTTTATTATTTACTTGTATAATATCTATATAGTACAGGATTAGAATATTCCACGACACCTCACCCCGTCTAAAAACAGAAATATATGTCAGTCCTAATTAATTCTATATATACAAACATAGATAAATTTTTATATTATTTCTGGGTTTACGTGGTGATTCGGTCACAATCACACGGATGGCGGCTTAAAAAATCCGCTCCCAAATTGGTTTTTCCAGATATATACTCAATGCTAAAATTATATGGAGCCAGAAGCAAAGACCATCGGAGTAACCTAGAGTTCTCATGCTTAGCCTGTGCTAGAAACGATAAAGGTTTGTGGTCAGTTTGCAACTTAAATGCCTTCCCATATAGATAAATATTGAATTTCTTTATTGCCCATATTACTGCAAGACATTCTTTTTCGCTAGTTGAGTAGTTGATTTCAGCTTTATTCAACTTTCTGCTAGCATATGCCACTGGGCTTAATTCCCCATCCAATGCATCTGATTTCTGTAGTAGAGTTGCTCCTAGCCCAATATTACTTGCATCCGTCCTTACTATGAATTCTTGACTTAAGTCAGGTAATTTCAAAATGGGTTTACTTGTGAGCTTTTCCTTCAATTCTTGGTAAGTCATTTCACATTGTGGTGTCCATGTAATGCGATCTGGATGTCCTTTACGTGTCAATTCAGTTAACGGTGCACATATGGAATTAAAGTTTTTGATATACAATCTGGTAT
>JAMPIV010021225.1:287500-331685 GCA_024509875.1 Oreohelix idahoensis | reverse complement strand
ACACACAGGTGCAACTTGGCACTCCCTGCCAATTGCACATATCAGGCTGTAGTATAATAGCCGAAAGCACAGGCCTCGTTCTGACGTCGGCCGTGGACTTCTGTTAAATAGGTTATCATCAACCCTGCAGTAATACTTATTGTAGATAGAAGTTCCGCCAATCTGCGGCTCCCACAATATATCTTCGTCACTGGATTTCTGGACAATATAAGACTAACAGTCTTGGATGGCTACCTCGAGCACAAATATATAAGTTCTGAAATGGCGGATCAGTGAGCTGCTGTTCACCCTAGGTAATCCTTTACATGTTCTGCCACCGAAAAGCGTAATAATGCATAAAGGTCGGTATTACCTGGCAAATGAATCCTCAGAACATCACAAGGAATTCTGTCGTCATCCCGACGCACAGAGATTCACTGGGGAAAACTGCCATAGCAGTTACTTCGAAGATTCTCCCCGAAAAACAATGGACTCTTGGTCCCTTCAGAAAAAACAGGACCTCCCGGCTTCCCGGAAGTATATCTCACTCCCGCTTAAAAAACCTTCCCATAGGCCTACGCCGAACTGTCAACCTCTGACCCTACAGGTCAAACACAATGAATGAATAAACAAGGGAAGACAACCCCTAATCAACCTGACATCGCAGGTAAAGACACAATTATACTTATGATACAAACATAAGCAAATAACTTGACAGATGACTCCGTCGAAAATGACAGCAACACGTCCCTTGTTTCATGTGAACCGTTATTTGTAGAACTGAATCAATACCGTTTTATTGGTTTATGTTCTTAACAAACAGCTTTTATCATTTCTTTAACAGTAAACAGAATGTTCTTAACAAACAGCTTTCATCTTTTTAGTAACTGTAAAATATGTGTAACAATGATAGGGAATACTATACAGAACATTGCAAAAGGATGTAATCTGATCCTCAGAAGTGGTTCCCACCATTTTACCTATTGACACGTTTTATACAGGATCCAAAAACAAAAAAATCAACAGCAGGATATTTTTGTCACATAGCTTTGATGATTTCTATCACAGTAGACAGTTTATTCTTGTCACACATACTGTATGATTTATGTCACAGTAGACAATTTATGGCAGTGAAGACCGGGAGACAGTGATGATGATGATGAAACAGTTTGTGTGTGTTATAAAGCTTTAATAATTTCCTCAAGAGTAAGCATTCTTGTCAATCAGCATGTATGATGTCTGTCCCTGCAGCATTACTCTTGAAAACGTGGGACATGTGGCACTTGACTACCAGTGGCAAGTTTTTATGGACAGTCTTGCTCCCACAAGACCACAGTCTTTCACTTTTGTGTCCAACAATGAGCGGCCTGAATCAAGAGTAGATGTTGTAGACACATCCTACCTGCCTTTTATGGTTGATCCTGAATTTGGTACCATTCCAGCTGGCAAGTCTGCTCAATGTGTTGTGAAGTTTGCTCCATTAGATGCCAGTGATTATGAAGGGAAATTACTTTGCAGGTAACTTTTACCAGTTTCTTTTAATTTTACTGGAATGTTAGTTATTTTCTGTAAATTAGAAGAAAAAAAATGCTTTAGTCTTTGTTTTATGGACCAATTTGAATTACTAGAGACAAATGGAGTTTTACAGTTAACTTTGATAGCAGCTATTGCTGTAAGTTTCCAGAAATTATTGTCAAAAAGATTCTGCTCTTCTACCTTGCATGCCTAAGATTATCTGACACATGAAAACTGAAAGAGCTGGTGAATTTCATTTTATTTCTCATTTGATACCCATTATTCCCTGTGATGTGTACATCATTAACAAGCCACTTTGGCCTTTTTATTTCAATAGTCTGCTTCCGCTCTCATTCTCTAGGTACAGAGATTCTCAAGAACTTTATCTATTGCATTTGTTAGACCGCTCTACCTCCTTCCATCAGGGATTAACTTGTGTCTGGATCTCTTCTTTAAACATGACTTTTTTTCATGTCGTTCCTTACCTCTTGTTCCACTGGCTTTTGTCTGGTTTATTGCATTAGTCCTACATTAGTCATCTTGTCATACCATTTTAAACATTATTTTCTGCACAAGCACTCATTGAAGGAAGTCTGTAATTACTTGCCTGGTTGTTGTTTTTATTGTTCTACATGGTTTCAAGCCATACAATAGGACTGGCCTGACATTTCAGTTGAAACTTTATATTTTTGTGTGGGACTTAATTTATTTTGATGTGCATATATTTCCCAAAGCAATGAAAGCCCCTTTTGCTTTCTTTACTCTTATTTTGACATCACTGGCCATTCCTTTTACTGAATTACTATCAAGATAGATGTAGAACTTCACATCTTGGAGGGAAGTTTCTTCAAATGCAGTCTGGCTACAATTTGCAGCATTTATTTTTATAACCTTTGTCTTTTCTCTGTGGTTTTTCTGACCTAATTGCTGCGAACTTTTATCTAGTTTTTCACTTTGTCCAACAATTTTATTTTTTGTCTGATTCTTTAGTCAGATTCTGTCTGAATTTGCATGATTTTTTTTTTTTAACTTACCAGCTTCTTGATTTATTTGTTTCTTCTTGAATCTGTTTTGGTGATATTTACAGCTTTTTTGTCACGCATCCCTTCTTGTTATGATATTTACAGCTTTTTTGTCACGCATCCTTTCTTGTTATGATATTTACAGCTTTTTTGTCAGGCATCCTTTCTTGTGATGATATTTACAGCTTTTTTTTTTTTTTTAAATTTTGTCAAGCATCTTTTTTTTCTGGTGATCTTTTACTCTTTACTGTAGATAATGTCTATGTTTGAGACTGATGAGAGAAAGTTGGTTTGAGTGTGCTGTTTAGCTGAGAAAACAGTGTCAGTTGTGACAAAAATTGTATGACTAACTTTATTACTACCAGCATTCCACACATGAACAAAGATGACCAAAGTCCAGTAATTACACTCAAAGGTCGCAGCCTTGTGCCATATTGCCATTTTGAGCTGGAGGACTCTGACTATATCAGCAGTGCTCGAAGGAATCCTGAACTCCGTGGACCAGGTGGTGCTCCACCAGGCTCAGCCCTTGACCCTAGCACACGTGTGATTGAATTCAATGTTTGCGGTGTTGGAGTGAAAAGTTACAAGTAAGTTTCATCCAACTTTTTTAAGTTTCTGTAAATGTTAATGTTTGAATGAATGAATGTCTCTGTCCCCTTACTTTTTGTTCCTTATGCCGCATGGGGTTGGCTCCTATGCCGGAAACCTGCACCATGGTTATTCTCTGTTATTCTTGATCAAGTGCCATGGAATTAGGTCTGTCCTCATTTTTTTCTAATCTCTGCTATGATTTTTATTTACTTTTTGGCATATTTTAAAAAAACTGCATTCGTTTTTTTAGATGCTTTAGGATTGTTGATATTCATGTGAAAAACATGTTTGTGACGTGCAGTAACCTTTTTTGCTTGCTTGTTGATTAGCTGTGATAATCTTAGCTTAGTTTAACATTGTAGAAGTCTTTCTATTTCTTCAGTGGATAATAGTTTGTTTTACAGAATGCTTTCCTGTATCTATAATCTTCTGCCTCAAGCATTTTGGAATTGTCGGTCCAACCAGGTTTGAATATCTGTCATTACAGACATAACGAATAAAACAGCGTTGGCAAAAACAGAATTCCGTAAAATGAAAAGCATTCTATGCTGTCTGTGTCTATGGAAGCAAGAAAGAGATTTCTCCAGTGTTACAAAGAGCCAATCCTGTCATATTGTAGGAAATCATAGAAATCAATAAATGTGCTATGGGACTACCTTTATGAGAAGAAGAGCTAAAGTGCACTGAGGCAGCAGATACAAGTGGTAGGAAAAAAAAAGAACAGTGCTTCAAAGAGAGGATATACCAGGCAATTTAACATCATGGTATGGAAAAAAAAACACCAACAACAGAATTGATAACATACCTGTCAACTTGTATAGGAAAGGGATAATCTGTACAGGAATTTGTAATTTTTGTTGGTGTACAGCAAGCAGTTTATACATGTGTATTAAAGTAGGTTTTTTCCTCTTTAAAATAACTTTATTTTTTTTTATCAAGCCCTGACATTAAAAAAAAAAATGTTTTCTGAAAAAAACAAAAAAAAACCTATCAAATACCACCAACCTGTGATTATAAAAGTGGAAGTTTCTTTGCGCATGACCTACCAAGCCCTCCCGTGTTTATTCCACCCTCATTTCATTTGTAAGCCACCTAGCGAAAGGAACGTGAAGGTTTCTCATTTAACTGTGTCGATCTCTACCATGTGGGCTAAGTAGGCCTACATTTTTCTTATTTAATTTGCTTAAGTTAAATCAATATTTCTTTATTAGAGGTGTTATTTTATACAGAAACTGTTGATAAGAAATTTAGATTAGATTTTAAATGAAGGGGGTAAAAGTAAGAAAATAAGGTCACCAGAAGTAGTGGATGGTAGGTATAGTAGGGGTAAGACAATAACATTCTTAAACTTAATTTCTAGAGATCATTTAGTTCACGTCATTTTATTTTATTTATAATTAAAATTAATATGAAAACAGAATAATTTTAAATAATTAAAAAATATTGACATAAACTGGTGAAAAAAAATTATTGTGATATGTCCAACTTGGAAAGAGCCTTGTAACTATGCAATAAATAAAATGGATATACACCTTTAGGCAAGGGCAAATTTTACCTGTTTAATTTTATTTTAATTCAGCCATGATTTGTTATTAGTTTTAAATATCTGGCATCTCCCGCCACAGGAAGTTTCACATTGTCAGTTCAAATAATTTATATCTTCTGCCACAAGCCACTGATCAATGTCAGTCTAACCAGTTTTAAATATTTGTCATCTTCTATCACAGGGAGTTTGGCATTGTTAATCCAACCAATAAACCATACTGGTTTGAGTGGGTCTGTCAGGATGAAAGGGACACCAAGCAGCCATCAAGTTTCTGCTGCTTACACAAACAAGGAGAGATCAAAAGTGGCAGAAAGTTTAAGGTCAGTTCACCTATTATTTTATCTTTTGGGAATGAAATATTTCATTAGAAAAATCTGGCAAGAAGATTACACTGTGTCTATGTCTGCAGTGGCTGTGTGAAAAATATATTTGTTAATTTGTCATTAAGTTAGTGACTGTGATCATTGATAGATGTCATTGTTTAGGAACAGCTATGTGTAATGTTCATGTGTTGAAAATGTCATTGTTTAGGAACAGCTATGTGTAATGTTCATGTGTTGAAAATGTCATTGTTTAGGAACAGCTATGTGTAATGTTCATGTGTTGAAAATGTCATTGTTTAGGAACAGCTATGTGTAATGTTCATGTGTTGAAAATGTCACTAGGAACCATGGTAGTGCAGTGGTTAGTGCACTGGCTTCCTAGCTCGGTGGTCCATGGTTCGATCCACAGTTGAGGTGGGATTTATTAGACCGCAAACAGCTCCGGGGTCGACCCAGCCTCATGAATTGGGTACCAAAACAACTCTGGGAAGGTTAAGGCGGCCAGCGTGATGCTAACCACATCACGCCTAGTGTGCCGATGGTCAAGAAAATTACGGGCCCAATGTGGGGGCAAGCGTTCCGACATTGTTTCGTTTCGTTGCCCTCGTCAAGAGCGCTGGCGGTCGCTGTCTCGAGAGACTGCGCGTGGTGATCCCAGTACGACCGGGCCCTCCCAGTTCATCGGTTAGCGAGGCAGTAGTTTAGCTCCTGTGTCCGTAAATTGCAGCCTTCGGTCGTGATGTTAGCAAGCAGTCGCATCTCCGTATCGTGGCTCGACAACAGTCTCGAAAAACGGCCCCACTCTCGCAACGAGTCGTGGGCCGGCAGTCAGTAATCTGGTGTCGCTTTCGGCCAGTCCTGTCCGACTAGTCGGCAGGCGGCCAGTGGTTCTCGCAAGAATAAAATCGCTGGGGTCGCCGGGATCCGCTCTGCACAGAGCGCTGTCTCCCTCCCCGCTTGAGCGACGAAATGCTCTGTTCAGACAGTTATCTGGTTGATCCTGTGTTACGTACATTTATTACCTAAGGGGGTAGTCTTCGGTCCTGCCAAATGTACGCACCAGTTTTATATAGTTATATTATTTGAGCGTTCGATTGATTCACGCACTGACGTGCACAATGCAGTGTGAGTTGCTTTGGACGCACGGGTAACCTAGTTTGGGGATAGTGACGTCATGTTTTGTCGGGGCTGTACGGACCATGTTTATGTCCGATATATATTTCCTTGGAATTTTGCTGGCAAGTTTGGAAGAAGCCATTATGTTGTATGATCTCTACTGGTTCATGTTGAAGCCAACAGTAGTAGGATCAAGTAAGTGTCGCCCCATGTCATTAAATGTTTATTGAGTAAATTAAAGTGTAAGGCCGCTCATAGTTCTGATCTAGCGGGAAATCCATCACTGTATGTTATTTTCTAGAATGGACAGACGGAGTCGGTAGCCTTTTGAATTACCGTAGATGAAGAATACCTACGAGTACACAAAGTTGATTGAATTATATGCTTCTCATGTTTTATATGCCGTATGTTAGTCAATGCCAAAGTCATGGCATGGATATAGAGAGGTTAGTCAACACAGAACTCTAACCTGGTCGTATTGTTGTGGATGACTTTATTTGGATATTTATATATATATATATGCTGCCTAAGTATTGTAGGAAGGAAGCCTGGAATCATGGCAAGTCTGATAAGAAATATTACTCATTGAGTATGAATCCGTTGGTCATAAGATACGTCCTTGAGAGAAGGTTAACGGACGTTATTACAATACATATACTATGGCAAAGGAAGGGATCCTTAGACACTTGAATAAGAGAACTTAATTGTTAGAGAATCTTCATCCCTTGACAAGTGATGATCAACATTGTGATGTATGACTTTTTTGCACCTGTAACTATGACTGTCTTGTTCAACGCCGTATATGTCACGTTCAATAAAATCTATGTACATTCATCACAGCCTTGCGTGCTGCCTATCAGTGTCCAGTTGATCACTACTTGTTGGAGTTCGTTTCAACTTAAGAACATTTTCTGAAATATTTTCATTGAGAAAACATTCGCGTAATGAAGGTCTTTACCTCTAGAAGAAACGGACCCAACAGTAAATGGTGTGCCAGCGTGGGCTGGAAATAACTAATTTCCAAGGAACGAACTTAATCCAAGTATCGATTGAAAAGAAGATTTGAACTTTCAAGGCGCCAACATCTCGAACTTGGAACCCAGTGGGATGAGAAATCAGAAACAACTTACGTTTACCAAGGTCAAGGTCTTCAATCAACCTCCACGTTAATTTTCACAGTGACTGACATCCTGGGGATTACCTCTTCATCATTATTGCGTGCGAGCTGTAATCTAGATACGCAGAACGAAGTATTTTATCCGTAGACGTACATCCACGGAGACGAGGCACATTGATTTTTTACCTGCACGCGAGATGAGTATAACGTGTTTTCGTTATCCATTTTATCACGTTTAGATGTGCCTTCGATACTAATGTCCACATTTATATTTTCCATGTTATATGTTATATGTTGTGCATTCTTCGTGGGAGGTAGGGAGGTTGATCTGACTTTTAGCTGTTTCGTCACGTTTAATTGTTGTTTTTGGTATTTATTTTACTCGTACCTTAGTTTTATAATGTATTTTGTTTGTATATTACGTCATTCTCACCTTTCCTGTCGTTCAGTTTTTTACAAAACCTATGTTTTTACACTGTGTTGTCTATTGTCTTGTTGATTATTTGATCGCAGTTATCATCGTAACTCTTTACGACATTCTATTTTTAGTTTCACATTTTTATTTTTATTGGATTTCTGCGACTGTTTTCTATCGTCTTTGATTATCGTGTCTTGTCGGTATTGTTTCTATTGTTTGTCACGTTATTACTTTCATGACATTTCATTACATAAATAACTGTATTGATTATTAACATATTTCATAACTATATGATAACAAGATACCGTTCTAGGACAGGAACGAAGAACACTTGTTATAGTAACAAGGTTAATTAATTTACATTGATTAATTATCATTTTATAAACCAAGAGTACTGTGACTACTTATAAAGCATAATGTATTCACTAGATTATTTCATTAAGCAAGCAAAAGCTCTTCAGATGGCTCCTGATGAAGCAAAATCATTTGCACTTGCAGAATATAGAAAAGCTCAAGAAATAGAAGCCGAACAGAGAAAGTTAGAAACTTTAAGACTAGAAAAACTTCAATTTGAGGCAGATCAAAAACGGATTGAATCTGAGGAAAATGAGAAAAAAATGAGAATAATTGCTGAGGAAGAGGAGAAAAAATGAGATTAGCCGCTGAATTAGAAGAGAAACGATTTCAGCGAGAGGCAGAACAGAAGCAAAGAGAGGCTGAAGAAAGACTTAAAATTGAAATGGAAGAAAGAAGATTAATAGCTGAAAAAGAAATGGAAAATAAACAAAAGGAATTGGAAGTTAAACAAAAAAAGAAATGGAAGAAAAGAAGATTAATAGCTGAACAAAAACACAAAACGACTTCAGCTTGAGATGGAAGAGAATTAGAAAAAACGACAGCATGAACTGAAATTAGCAGAGTCAGAATATGAGAGACTTAGGTTAACTCAGGAAGCTAATTCTCAGAGAACTTTTGAAAGCCAAACTTCATCCAGACATGATCATTTTAAGGAAATTAACCTTAAATTACCTAAATTTAATCCCCCGTCGGATGACAATATTTTTCCTAGATAGATTTGAGGCCACTTGTAGGTCTTACAACGTGGATAAAACACTGTATTGCACATATTTATCCAGGTTACTTACTGGGGATGCTTTGGCAGTTTATCATACTACCAGTATTGGTGAGAAAAATGACTATAATGCTCTTAGAGCGGCACTTCTGCAAAAATTCCAAATGACAGAAGACGAATATCGTTTAAGATTTCATACATTACTACCTCAATCTGGCAGAAATTTTAGTGATCTTCTGTCACAGATACGACTAACATTAGAAAGATGGATCGAATTATCCAAAATTGAAAAGTCGTATGAAGGTCTCTTCGATTTACTGATGCGCGATAAGGTACTTTCGTCTGTAAATCCTACATTTCTCGCATTTTTACACGAACGGAAACCTTTATCTATGAAAGGCTTAGAAGAACATGCAAAAAATTTCTGCACGGCTCACCCACCCATGGATCTAAGTAATGCGCAGATTAAGAATAAATTGCCTGTTGCTTTCACAGCACAACACAACAATTTTTCACGAAATAGGTCCTTTAGTGCTGACAGGTATGCCAATAAGGGAAATAATTACAATTTTAACAATGATAACTTTTACAAAGGGAAGCAATTTCAACAATCTGCTCCATTTAATGTTTCTTGGAACGAAGCTCACAGATCGCGAGATTTTGGTAACAATAATTTTAAAAATAATCAAGGACATTATAATAAACAAAACTGGAGATCAAAAATCTCAGGGTCCGCGGGGACAGACAAGGTTTCTTGGGAATTTTAAAAATTTTAAAGAACAGCATAACTTTAATTATACAAACTATCGGACTCATCCAAATTTTAACTCTAGTAGAAAAGACAATTATGGCAATTTTAATGCAAATAATCAAAATCGATCGCGTCGCAGAGAAAGATCGTCGAGTAATACGGGTAGACATTCTAATGTCTCTTTAATTGATACACAGGCTAACATTGAACAGGGTAAAGTAGCTGAAACTCACAATGCTATGTCTTGTTCTCTTGATTGTACCCAGGTGAAAGACTGTCCAGAATGCTCGACTCTTTTCCAGCCTAAGGCGATCACGACACTGCGTTGCGGACATACCTTGCCTAGTCTACCTGCAGTCTGTACGGCCACTGCTGCGTCAGTACACCAGGGACAGGGCTCTCTTAAGTTTAACAAGGGATTTGTCAACAACATTTCATGCTCTCTCCTATTTGACTCAGGTTGTAGCACTGTGGGCGTCCGGACTTCGCTGATCAACCCAAGTTGTGCCACGGGCAGGGTTGTCAAGTGTGTGACTTTTGGTGGCACCATCGAAACATTTCCCACTGCTATTATTGATCTTAATACACCATTTTTTTCAGGAAAGATCCAAGCATGTCTCCTTCCGAATCCAATTTGTGATTTAATACTTGGTCGCATACATGGTATTAAAGAGTGTACACCACAGCAAATTGCTGAATGGGAAGAGCGACATATTCAAACTGCAAATGCAGTAGTGACTAGAGCGCAAGCTACTAATATGTTGCATGATACACCTATTGAACCTACAGTTCATACCACTTGTGATGATGATGCTCCTATTTCACGGGAGTTGTTTGCAACATTGCAAAAGAATGATGATTCATTAAAAAAATTTTTTCAGTATGTGAACAAAAAGAATACAAGCAACAAACTTGCAAAATCTAGACATGACTTTATACTTAAAAATGGGATTTTGGTGAGAGTAATACGGGAAAAGGATTCATCCTTATGTTATCAGATCTTAGTCCCATCCTCTATGAGATCTCGTATATTACGACATGCGCATGACTCGCAATGTGCGGGCCATATGGGTTTTTCGCGTACCAAATCCAGAGTGCTTTCGGCATTCTACTGGCCAGGCGTCCATAGGGACATCACTCTCTATTGTCGGTCCTGTTTGATATGTCAGGAAGTTAAGGTACGGGGTCCATTTCATGCGGCTCCTATTCAAGCTGCGGACATCCCGATTAGACCATTTGATAAAATGGCTATAGACATTATTGGTCCGATGCTTCCATCTGCTAGAGGGCATATGCATATCCTTACGTGCATTGATATGTGCACTCGTTGGCCTGAGGCCATCCCTCTCAAGAACACTTCATCTGCCAGTGTAGCAGAGGCATTGATGTTAATCTTTTCACGCATTGGTTTTCCACGGAAAATCTTGTCGGATCATGGGGTTCAGTTCATTTCTGAATCCATGTCTCAAGTTATGAAGACATTAGGTATAGACAGATCTCTTAGTTCTATTTATCATCCGATGTCAAATGGGTTAATTGAGCGTCTCAATAGGACACTCAAGCAGTTGTTGGGTAAGATGACTCAAGACCATCCCCAAGACTGGGATCGGGTCCTACCCGCTTGTCTCTTTGCGTATCGCGAAGTACAAAATCAAGCCACGGGGTTTTCTCCATTCCAGCTTGTTTTTGGCATGCAACCACGCGGTCCTATGTCGTTAATCCACGACTTATTGGTTGACGAGAATATTGAAGAGGAAACTCAATCATCTTATGAGTATGTGATCTCTCTGAGAAAGAGAATCATAGATGCTTGTAGACTAGCTACTGCATCATCCGAACAAGCCAAAGAAAAAGCTCGTCTATTTGCAAACAAGTATAGACGTCTTCGCCAGCTCATACCTGGTGATGAAGCTTTTGTCTTACTACCTACGCATAACAATCGTCTTTTAATTACCTGGAGAGGTCCTTTCAGGATCATCTCAAGAATATCCGATGTCGACTACATCGTTGATGTTAATGGTAAACATAAAACCTTCCACATTAACATGTTGAAGGAGTATTACTCACGTCCTGATTATCTACAGTCAGTGTTCCAGGCAACTGACGATCCTACACCTCCTATTCAACACTATTCTAGTTTGTCAGTCATCCAAGAAGAAGAATCTTCTTTCGATGATGTACAACTACCAATACCAGTTGTACCACTCCATTCCACTGAGAAATGGAATGACGTTACAATCTCATCTACTCTTTCGGCTGATCAACGTCAGCAAGTCTCTAATATTCTACACTCGTATGAGGATGTCCTCACTGACATCCCAGGTCATACGTCAGTCATCCAACATGACATTATTCTGACTGACGATACGCCTATTCGAGTTCGCCCATATCCTATTCCTTTACACTTTCGTGATAAGGTTGATAAGGAATTGGATGAGATGCTCCAATTAAATATAATTGAACCATCTTCATCACCATATTCTTCTTCCATGGTAATCATTAGGAAGAAAGACAACAATATACGTCTTTGCGTAGATTACAGGAAATTAAACAAAGTTACAAAATTCGATGCGGAACCATTACCTCTTTTAGACGACTTATTGGAGAAATTATCTCATGCCACATTCTTTTCGAAATTTGACCTTTCAAAGGGCTATTGGCAAGTGCCACTCACTCCTAAAGCAAAGCCATTCATTGCTTTCTCGACACCACGGGGTCTTTTTCAATGGAATTTTATGCCATTCGGATTAATGAATGCGTCAGCTACCTTTGTACGCATGATGCGCCACATATTGTCTCATCGTCCCGATGTCATTACTTATATAGATGACATCTGTCTTTTCAGTGACTCTTGGGATGAACATATTCAGGGTTTAAAATCTTTACTTTCTACCTTACGGGATTATAACTTAACAGCGAAACCTTCAAAGGCTTTTGTCGGTTTTCATGACATCTCATTTCTGGGTCACCGCATAGGTCATGGTTTCATGTATACAGAAGACAGTAACGTCTCTAAAATTTTAAACATTTCAGCACCTAAGACAAAAAAACAAGTTAGGTCGCTTTTAGGACTAATACAGTTCTATTCAAAATTCATCCCTCATTTGTCTACTATAACTGCACCTTTTTCTTCTCTACTGAAGAAAGGCACATCTAATGTAATAAAGTGGTCGCAGGATCACCAAACGGCGTTAGACTATATAAAACAATTTTTTTCAAATGCACCTTTTTTTGAGGTTGCCTAACAAAGATCTCACCTTTGTTCTTCGCAGTGATGCAAGTTCTTACGCTATTGCTGCAGTTTTGATGCAGGAATATAACGGCACCTTATTTCCGGTTATGTACGTATCCAGAAAGCTCACGCCGAGCGAGACGAAATATTCCGTTCTGGATAAAGAGCTCCTTGCTCTTGTCTGGGCAATCACTAAACTGGATCGTTATCTCCTCGGATCACACTTTGTGGTGGAGTCTGACCAGAAAGCTCTTATCGCACTGAATACAGGGAACGTTAAGTCATCAAAGTCAGCGCGTTACGCTATAGCGCTTCAACCGTTCCATTTTGAGATACGAGCTATTCCTGGAGTGCAGAATGTGTTCGCAGACTGTCTATCAAGATGCCCAAGTGAACGTGTCGAAACTAAACCACTTCCAGATGGTGAAACATCCTCACCGATAACATGAATAACTATGTACTTTTTCATTGATTGTACATCTATAAAGACTGTTTATATAACGGAAGTATTCGTATAAATATAACTTTCAGTATATACTTACTTATAGATTATAACATTACTTCTTGTGTAGTAACGTTTTATTAGAACGGGAACATTGGTATTAAAGTAACATTTTTTTAGTACGGGAACATTGGTACTACAGTGACTTTTTATTAATATGGCAACATTGTTAAGAGCGACAAATATACATTTGTTATTCCTATGGAACATATTACACTACATATCGTGTTCGAAAATATAATTTATCGTGTATGGAACATTGAGAACATTATCTCGTCGATTACTATCTAGTTGTAACTGAACATTGACATATTGATAGTGATATTAGAATTATTTAGAATATATTATTAACTAGTTATTTGTTATTAATTAAGAAATATATAAATTAGATTAATTCAATTTAATCTATTTAATTGATTATGGATCACACACATACTAACTTTCTTAGTTGTCACGTAACACCTGCATTCACGGTTCTTAGTTATGATATCTCACTTTTAGATCACTAGTCAACCATACTAGTGTTAGAAAAACATTAAGTGTGTTAATTCTTAATGTGTTTAATTTTGCATTGTTTCATTTTTGCACATTGTATTTTCAATTTCTCTGTTTTATTGATTCTCTTGTCATTGATCATCATCAGTGTTGCTGTTCATTTTCATTTTTGAAATCATATGTTTCAAATTTTTTTGAAAACTTAGTTGAATTTTATTATCATTTTTTTTTTAAATGGTTTTTTCATTTTTCATTTTCAAACTTGTTTTTACTTCGAATATTACCACATCGTTCCAAAGTAGGTCGATTGTGGATGTGTGCTTTAATGCATACTATCATTTAGTTATATTGATTTCTTTTAATATTCTTTTCTTAATATAGTATAACTTTATGCATTTCATATATCTTGTTGTAGTTTTGACTCACCTCTCTCGGGTACTTAGTTCAAAAAAAAAAAAAAAAAATTAATAGAATTAATTTTTTTTTTAAGGGGAGGTGATAAGGGAGCTGTTACGTACATTTATTACCTAAGGGGGTAGTCTTCGGTCCTGCCAAATGTACGCACCAGTTTTATATAGTTATATTATTTGAGCGTTCGATTGATTCACGCACTGACGTGCACAATGCAGTGTGAGTTGCTTTGGACGCACGGGTAACCTAGTTTGGGGATAGTGACGTCATGTTTTGTCGGGGCTGTACGGACCATGTTTATGTCCGATATATATTTCCTTGGAATTTTGCTGGCAAGTTTGGAAGAAGCCATTATGTTGTATGATCTCTACTGGTTCATGTTGAAGCCAACAGTAGTAGGATCAAGTAAGTGTCGCCCCATGTCATTAAATGTTTATTGAGTAAATTAAAGTGTAAGGCCGCTCATAGTTCTGATCTAGCGGGAAATCCATCACTGTATGTTATTTTCTAGAATGGACAGACGGAGTCGGTAGCCTTTTGAATTACCGTAGATGAAGAATACCTACGAGTACACAAAGTTGATTGAATTATATGCTTCTCATGTTTTATATGCCATATGTTAGTCAATGCCAAAGTCATGGCATGGATATAGAGAGGTTAGTCAACACAGAACTCTAACCTGGTCGTATTGTTGTGGATGACTTTATTTGGATATTTATATATATATGCTGCCTAAGTATTGTAGGAAGGAAGCCTGGAATCATGGCAAGTCTGATAAGAAATATTACTCATTGAGTATGAATCCGTTGGTCATAAGATACGTCCTTGAGAGAAGGTTAACGGACGTTATTACAATACATATACTATGGCAAAGGAAGGGATCCTTAGACACTTGAATAAGAGAACTTAATTGTTAGAGAATCTTCATCCCTTGACAAGTGATGATCAACATTGTGATGTATGACTTTTTTGCACCTGTAACTATGACTGTCTTGTTCAACGCCGTATATGTCACGTTCAATAAAATCTATGTACATTCATCACAGCCTTGCGTGCTGCCTATCAGTGTCCAGTTGATCACTACTTGTTGGAGTTCGTTTCAACTTAAGAACATTTTCTGAAATATTTTCATTGAGAAAACATTCGCGTAATGAAGGTCTTTACCTCTAGAAGAAACGGACCCAACATCCTGCCAGTAGTCATATGCTTGTCTCAAAGATTAAGCCATGCATGTCTAAGTTCACACTGTCTCGGTGAAACCACGAATGGCTCATTAAATCAGTCGAAGTTCCTTCTATGACACGATCCTACTTGGATAACTGGCTATTCTAGAGCTAATACATGCTTACCAAGCTCCGAACCTCGCGGAAAGAGCGCTTTTATTAGTTCAAAACCAATCATCATTGCCCTTCGCGGGGCGCGGCGTTCCCATTGGTGACTCTGGATAACTTTGTGCTGATCGCATGGCCTCATGTGCCGGCGACGCATCTTTCAAATGTCTGCCCTATCAAATGTCGATGGTATGTGACATGCCTACCATGTTTGTAACGGGTAACGGGGAATCAGGGTTCGATTCTGGAGAGGGAGCATGAGAAACGGCTACCACATCCAAGGAAGGCAGCAGGTGCGCAACTTACCCACTCCCGGCACGGGGAGGTAGTGACAAAAAATAACAATACGGGACTCTTTCGAGGCCCCGTAATTGGAATGAGTACACTTTAAACCCTTTAACGAGGATCTATTGGAGGGCAAGTCTGGTGCCAGCAGCCGCGGTAATTCCAGCTCCAATAGCGTATATTAAAGTTGTTGCAGTTTAAAAGCTCGTTGTTGGATCTCAGGCGCACGCGGGCGGTCCGGCTCACGCCGGTTCACTGCCCGTTGTCTCCTCCCCTATCGTCTGCTGGCTCTCTCCCGCGGGTGCTCTTTGCTGAGCGTCCCGGGTGGCCGGCGCGTTTACTTTGAAAAAATTAGAGTGTTCAAAGCAGGCCTCGGCTGCCTGAATAATGGTGCATGGAATAATGGAATAGGACCTCGGTTCTATTTTGTTGGTTTTCGGAACTGGAGGTAATGATTAACAGGGACAAACGGGGGCATTCGTATTGCGGCGTTAGAGGTGAAATTCTTGGATCGCCGCAAGACGAGCTACTGCGAAAGCATTTGTCAAGAATGTTTTCATTAATCAAGAACGAAAGTCAGAGGCGCGAAGACGATCAGATACCGTCGTAGTTCTGACCATAAACGATGCCGACTAGCGATCCGCAGGAGTTGCTTCGATGACTCTGCGGGCAGCTTCCGGGAAACCAAAGTGTTTGGGTTCCGGGGGAAGTATGGTTGCAAAGCTGAAACTTAAAGGAATTGATGGAAGGGCACCACCAGGAGTGGAGCCTGCGGCTTAATTTGACTCAACATGGGAAAACTCACCCGGTCCGGACACTGTAAGGATTGACAGATTGATAGCTCTTTCTTGATTCGGTGGGTGGTGGTGCATGGCCGTTCTTAGTTGGTGGAGCGATTTGTCTGGTTAATTCCGATAACGAACGAGACTCTAGCCTATTAAATAGCCTTCGGCCGTGATGTTAGCAAGCAGTCGCATCTCCGTATCGTGGCTCGACAACAGTCTCGAAAAACGGCCCCGCTCTCGCAATGAGTCGTGGGCTGGCAGTCAGTAATCTGGTGTCGCTTTCGGCCAGTCCTGTACGACTAGTCGGCAGGCGGCCAGTGGTTCTCGCAAGAATAAAATCGCCGGGGCCGCCGGGATCCGCTCTGCACAGAGCGCTGTCTCCCTCCCCGCTTGAGCGATGAAATGCTCTGTTCAGACAGTTATCTGGTTGATCCTGCCAGTAGTCATATGCTTGTCTTGGTCTACGGCGACCATTGCTTCAATTGGCTGTGCGTGGTGTTCCCGGAAGCGGGTGCCTCCCAGATCTGAGGCACAGTTACGTCTCCGATGTCGCTCATTGGTGCAGTCACCTCACTGAACTATTGTATGGACATGAGGTATAGCATACTATATAGGCGTAAGGTGGCAGGGAAGCAAACCCGTAAAAATTGCTTGCTGAAATCGGATGTGTCGGGCCGAAAGGCGCAGATATCGCAGCATAGCTGTAAACTACGACACAACGTAATTACCGCTCAAAATGGCCAGAGTTCTGAGAGTTGGCTGAGCGAACGCAAACAACAACAACAACGGGCCTAATACCATATTCCCTGTATGCCTCAATAGGCGTGTAACTGGATCCTTTACCTTTTTTTTAACCTTACCTAATGTTATTGTTTGATAATTTCACTGTTTATGAAATGTTATTTTTATGAATTGTTGTTTGTAAAATGTCAATGTTTAGGGAACTATAATTTTAAGGAATTGTCACTATTTGGTAAATGATATTGGCAGGTAAGTTTCAATATTTAAGAAATATTATTTGTATATATATAGATGTTTGATAATTTCATAGTTTAACAAATGTCAAGTAATTTCAATGTTGTTTTTTTCCTTTAATTTGTTTGTATAGTTTCCAAATATCTGTGTGTTTTGATGGGTGTACTTGCTTGATAGAAGATGAAAGGTGGCAGGGAATTGAAAGGAAGAAACTGAACACAGGAAACATTGTGCCGTCCTCAGGACATGAGGCAGAAAGTGCACGCTATATTTCTTTTGCATAATTTCCTGACTGGTTGACGGCTGTTTGCCACTGATACTTTAGTTTGACCTTTGCCACCTAGTGTGACCAAGGTCACATGGTTAAATTCCAGACAAGAAAAATGTAGCACTGTTTAAATTTTGATATGCATTAATTAAAGCTTTTAGATTGCTTTATTATTATAAATACTGGCTTTAATTTTGCTTGAAGCTAGACACGGAATGTTAATTTTAGTACAAGAACAAACATTTCTTCATAATTAAAACAAAAGATATGATAGTCTGAAATAATGTAAAGAAGAAAGTTTTTATATGTTTTTTTATGGTTTGTTTCTTATGCAATAAACTAAAAATGTGCCTTTTCATATGTATAAAAATTACACATATCAAAGTAGAAAACCTCCAGAAAATGACATAAAAATTGTTTTTACATTTCGTGCGTCAAACATGAATGATTGAAATATTAATTGCAAGTCATTATTTATTACCTTAAAACAAGCACTCAATCCTGCCTAAAACATGAGAGCTAACAATTATCTCTCAATCTTACATCACGATGGTTCACAAAGAGCGAAAAATATTTTACTTCAATAAATAAAACAAATACCTATTAAATTATTTCCCTACTCTGTTAATTTAGTCACTATCACAAAACAATTGTCATAATCTGCTCTAGCCGCAACAGTTCGCTCAATAATCATTCATGCTTCCTTTTTTTAATAGGAGGAATCGTTATATTCACAGATGGAGAAATCTGTAACAAATAAGTTTCTGTTATAAATGTTAATTGAGAAGTTAAATTTTTAATACCAGCTGGCGCGTCTTTCAATTTTGGAAATAGTGGAATGTACAAATTCTCCTCCTTGCTCTTCATGCTTGCCCATTCCAAAGCCATGAGTTCTGATCCAGTCTGCGCAATGTCTAAATATGTGTTTAGGAATTGTTGGAAATGGCTGTATTGGGAATGTTCTCCTCTTGCTCTTCATGCCCTTGCCCATTCCAAAGCCATTTTATGTCTTAGGGAAAAAGCTTTCTGAACAAAGCATTTTTTCTAATATGTGCTGTTTTAGGAGATTGTTTGTTATTCTTATTGGGAAAGAGCTTTCTGAACAAAGACATATATGTCTCTATTAATGCTGTTACTGATGAGATTGATTTTTTACATATAGTTTTACTGTGTGATATGTTGTTGTGTACTTTCTCAAACACTTCGTTCAGTGAGCTGAACTGTTCTCTGGCAATAAAAGCTATGTCAGTTATTTCTTGATTGTTGTAAGTTTCATTGTGTGTCAGTTTCAGTGTTTGTGAAATGATTGCTCCTGTAAGATCTTTATAAACTTTTGATGTAAGATATCTGTGGCAGTGATTCCCTATAAATGCTCTAGTATGATAAAACTGTGGTATGATTTTGTGTTTGGCTAGTACCTTATGTTAGAGAGAAGATAAACACCTATGCAGGCCACCAAGAACCACTTTTGTCAATAGTGAAACGTTGAAAGCTTGCCTGGTTTGGGCATGTAACTCGTCATGACTCTCTTTCGAAAACGATCCTTCAGGGAACAGTCGAAGGTAAACGGAGAAGAGGAAGGCAGAGAAAATCCTGGGCTGATAACATCAAAGAATGGGCAGGACACGGTTTTTCCACACTTGTACGCATTGCTGAGGATAGAGAGCAGTGGAGGACCCTGTCTGCTGATGCTTCCACCATGGCACCCCTACGACCCATGACGGGTTACGGGATGAGATAAGATGAGATGAGTACCTTGTCCAAGTGTGAGCAAACTGGACCAGACCTAGCACACAGATCTTGAAACTGAAGTTTGGCCAGCGCATCTTGTGCATTTTCAAGTTTAACTTTAAAACTATCTGTCTCCTCTGTATCCTCACGAAGTTCAATACCTGCCTGACAAAATTCAATTTTAGCTTCTAATTCTTCTGCTTGTTTCCAGTTCCCACCAAATCTCTTCAAGTTATTAATAGTACTAACATTTGTTTGTATCTCATGGATTCTCAAATATCTTAGCGTCTATTGTATCGATTACCTGTTCTCAAAGTCTGTTGTATTTCAAATCAATGCCTATTAAATATGAAGGTAAGGAAGAGCCATGTAACCAATTTCAGTCTCTAACATTTGGTTTGTGTCAACAATTGTGGTAATGTGCCACTTTCTTTTTATTCCCTTTCCCAAATTCCATAATTCTATTGTAATCTAATTTAAGCTTTTATCTTTGGAAGTAAATGCTATTGTTATGTGTCTTTTATATTATTAATGTTAATATGAAGTAAACGGATGGTTCCTGTGGCCAAAATGACGTCTAGGGTAGTAAATCGCTCTGACACCGCAACCAGCCAACACCACTCAGAATTATTTGAGTCACACTGGACGAAAATGGATGATATACAATTTATTTAGGACTGCACACAGCTCCACCTAGAACAAAGTTCATGCCAACATATAATGGCAGATAATATGCAGTAATCGATATCTCTCTAGGCAGTCAGTTCAATTTTCCACATGATCTGAAAAACATGCACAGTCCCTCCTCATATAATCGTAGACTGTTCAAATACATTATGAGTGCCAATTATAAGCCGCCCTAAGGGATTATATTTCGAATTATTATCTAATATACTGTATGGAGGGTCTGATGATCTAGTTTGTCATTTTAATATACCTTACTTCTTAATTGTAATCAGATACTGTAAATGTATGCTTTTATACTACTTATAATGTTGCATCGCCATTAAACTAATACCTTAAGTATGTTGGAGAATGTCTGGATAACTAGCAATAAAAGATGAGTAAGAGGAAGGGCAAAATGTAAGACGGGCCTATATGCACGATTCTCATCTATTAGTCAATACCCTTTACCTCCCTAAGGAGCATAGGTCATAAAGCTGGATCTCGTATAGTGGAGGCGTCAACAATTCACTCCCTGTGGCAGTATCTGCTTGGGACTCAAAGTTGCTCACCTGTGAGAACATTTTCCGCATGCGCTGACAACACATGAAGTCCCAGCTAATTCAGCAGATTTCCAAAATGTCACGAGTTCTTATTATATGCCACCATAATCTGATTACGTTTCAAATTATGTCTTATTTACCGTATGAATGGTTTAGATTTTGTGTGTTTGTATGCTTTTTTTTTCTTCTTAATTTAAATTTTAAAATTTATTTTAATTAATTAATTTTTTTTTTCTTTTTCTCCCTCTTTTTTTTTTTTTTTTTTACATACTTAAATTTGATTATGGCTGGATGTTACAAATGTATGTTATTATTTTACCTTGATAATGTTGTATGCTTAAATAATGCTCAAAATACATGTGTGATTGAAAGGATATGGTATGTAAGATGAGAGAGAGAAGAAGGGCAGAATGTAAGACGGGCCTGCGTGCCAAATTCTTAACCCTTTGAAAATAAAGTTTGTTTGTTCATTCGTTCGTTTGTTCATGTCAGGAACGCTGTCCTTTTGTTTTCAATATGATTTTATATCTCTGCACACTCGACACTGAGCAAGTATACTTCTTGTCAATACAGATAACTTGATGACTTGATACATCTCACCGAAGATCTTGATGTATTAGTGATAACATAACTCCATTATAAACACTTCAACAATAAAGAGCTCAAACACATACGTCCACTCGCCATGACACACAATCGTGTAAGGCCCCACACTTCTGCCCCTCTAGTATCACGTGAGCCAGCCAAGCATATCGGCTTAACGTCACTCACCCGTCTTTAACAGTGACCCTGTATAAAATAAACAAACAAAGAGCCCTGTTGAGCTAACCAAATAAAAGGCACGATCGTTATGAATTTTAATCATAACAGCTATGTTGCCACGGGCTCTGCACAGTACATTGATACCATTAATGTGATGCAGCAAAGTTTGGTATATTTTGTTGGTATGTGTATAAGCTACTTCTGATATATAAGGTGAATGGAGTGTGTATGACTATCCACTCCAACAGAAGACTGATTACATGAAACAGTGCTAACAATTGCTGCACTGGTAAGAGATGTAAACATGAGAGCTCAGGATTGTGTGTGGTAGACGGGCTTGTGTCTAGTCTTACAAATACACCAGGCTGTGGAATACTTTATTTGTGTATGAAAGAAACAATGCAAAACGTTTGTCAGAATTCTTTGGCACCCATATTGTGCACCGCGGTGTCTACTAACAAACACGAATATGACAATTCCTGATTGTCTCACACACAATTGTAAAGAAAGACAATCGTTATCAATATAAGATTAACAAGACTTAAAAGGTAGATCATAATTAGTGGAAATAATCTTTAGTTTCACTTTCTCTCAAGAGTTTTTAGTCATTTTTAATCCGATGTGAAGGAAAGAGTTTCAGATGTCAAATTAAAAAGTACATTACGTTTTCTGGTATCAATTTCCTTGAAAGCATTATGTTTTCTAATGCTTAAAAATTATTTCAAACGAATGAAAATGCAAAAAGAGATGGTACTTTTCACAAAGTTATGTTATACAGCTCTGTGAGTATCCAGAATGTGTGTAGAGTGATTTAAATGCTATAAAACATGTTGGCAATATTCTTGTTTTTCTTGTGCCAGACTAATAAAACTGGCTGCCATACATTATCAACATGCATAATATGGAAACAAATTAGGTGGAAATAATCTTTAGGTTCTCCACGAGAAGTCTATATAATTATGAACTATATAATTATAAGTGTACACAATTAAATATTTAATTAATAAATACATTACCTCTGGCATCAATTTCCTCACATGAAGATACTTTTTTCAAACGCCTGTCACTCGACCAGATATAATTATAATCTAATGAAAATCCAAACAAAGATAGTACATAGTATAAAGTGATTGTATGAAAAAAAAATTAGCGCTGTGATTATTCAGCATGTTTGTAAAATTATTTAGATTTTACTGATTTTACAAATAATAATCAGCCGAGATTTCCCACTATGGCTCAGACACTTGACCTTCCTTTATTACCTCTGCATCACTGAACTAAAGGAGCGCTTCGGTAGAAAAGAAAAATAGCCATGGGGTATTTGTTAGTAAATAAAATAAAATAAAACTGTTGCATGAAGCTGTTGGAAAAGGGAACGACAACAAAAAGCATGGATAACAACAGAAACCATCAATAAGATAAAAGATAGAAAAAAACAAGAAAGCAGAGTTAAACACAAGCAAAACCAGAAGTTCCAAAGCCAAGGCTCAAGAAGTGTACACAGAAGCAAACAAAGAAGTAAAAAGAAGTATCAAAAGAGACAAGAGGAAGTATATTGAGGAGTTGGCAAGAGAGGCAGAAGATGCTGCAGCTAAAGGAAATATGAGAGAACTGTATAGCAGTACAAAGAAGCTAACAGGGAAATACAAGCAAACAAGTTGCCTCATAAAAGACAAGAATGGAAAACTGCTCAGCAATATACAAGAGCAAATGAAGAGGTGGACAGAATATTTTGAGGACCTTCTCAATAGACCAGCTCCACAAAACCCCCCGGTCATCCAGCCAGCAGAAGAAGAGCTAGAAATTAACGGTGAAAGACCAACGAAGGAAGAAATAAAGAAAGCCATAAAGCTTCTAAGAGATGGAAAAGCGTCTGGACCTGATGGCATTCTAGTAGAGGCCATCAAAGCAGATATCGACACGGCTACAGAGATGTTATATAAATTACTTGGTAAAGTCTGGGAAAGGGAATAGATACCAGCAGAATGGTAGGAAGGATATCTGGTTAAGTTGCCTAAGAAGGGAAATTTACAAGAGCGCACAAATTATAGAGGAATAATGTTACTATCAGTGACAGGAAAAGTATTAAACAGGATTATCCTTGAGAGATTAAAAGAGTCCATAGACAAGAAACTGAGAGATGAACAAGCAGGTTTTCGACAAAACAGATCATGTACAGACCAGATAGCCACTTTGAGAATAATAGTTGAACAAAGTCTGGAATGGAATTCACCACTATACATCGGATTTGTGGACTACGAAAAGGCATTTGACAGTGTAGACAGAGAATCACTTTGGAAATTGATGAGGCATTATGGAGTTCCCCTGAAGATCATTAATTTAATAAATAAAACATATGAAGACATGACATGCAGAGTTCTTCACGAAGGACAGCTTACAGAACCGTTTGGGATAAGAACAGGAGTGCGACAGGGATGCCTCTTGTCTCCATTTCTTTTCTTACTAGCAATAGACTGGGTTATATGATCATCGACAACACACAACAGAAATGGAATCCAGTGCACTCTGACTAAGCAGTTGGATGATCTGGATTTTGCTGATGACTTGGCTCTTCTGTCCCATAACTAATCAGATGCAGGACAAATTGAAAACACTCGATGAGAGGTCACAGCAATTGGGTCTGAAAATACACAGGGAAAAGACAAAAATAATGAGAATAAATGCAGGTAATGATAACAGTGTTGAACTTAAAGAAACACCAATACAAGATGAAGAATCGTACACATATCTTGGCAGCAATATAGACAAAGTTGGAGGGACAGACAGTGATATCAAACTAAGAATACAAAAATACAAGGCAGTCCTTGAGGGATTTAGCTATTGTGCACGTTCGATGAGGAGTGCACTATTATTCTGTAATTGATCTCTATGAAGAAGACATTTAAGAGTCGGAGACTTATCGACTTTATAAGGCCATATTTATAACTGCGGTGAACGCAGTTCTTTAAGGAATATGGTTGATGTGCATTTATATGAGGTGTGCGCCACTAGGCACTGTAATTGAGCTCGTTGGAGTGTTGGAGCTTTAGGAGTTTATCGGCTTCCAAATGATAATAGTGGTGGACACCCACATTCGCGTTATCAGCACGAAGCTCATACTGTCCAAGTCTAATTGAACTTCCTTGACCACTGCAGACGTTGTTGTGGTCTATAGGCATGAAATAGGACTTGGACAGTATGAGCTTCGTGCTGATAACACGAATGTGGGTGTCCACCACTATTATCATTTGGACCTTCATAATAGCTCCATAATCTTCATTAATCTTCACACTGCAGTTATATCAAATATGGCCTGTACAAAATCCCATTACAAAAATTAAAGATAAGTTTATACAAAGTGATATGATACAATTTCATTCTAATCATAATACATATAATGTTTATCCACAAAACAATCATGAAAACCATAACATAGAGTTACAACAGTGCATACATATGAACATACACAATACGCACTAAGACATTATATAATGTACGGTACTATACAATACAATAATTCATTATCCAAAAAATAAATTAAGTGTAAAAAACACTGTAGCAATGCTATTACTTGTTTGTTCGATGCCTATAATTTATTTATTTTTAGTTATGTATAACTCTTGTAACTTAGTTAAATTACTTATTAGGTTTTGTTTAGTTATAAATTATTTTTTGGTGATGTGTTAGTATAGATATACTTTGATATTTTGTGTTGTGCCTTTCGATCATGTTTATATATTTATTTTTGAATAGGTTATCTGATCAAAACAGTTATTAGTATGTACTGTTATTGACTTTCTCTGCGTTCGTGCCTTTGCTTTCCATCTGTCTTTGGTAACTATTCTTCATTTCATTCCTTCTTTTCTGTTGTCTTTTCGGTATGGATTTCATATCTTGTTTATACTTTCATACCTCATCTTCATTTTACTTGATTCTACTTGTATACTTTGTCTTCTTTCAACATTTATACTTCCATTCTTTGTATTGTTGGAATGGTTATATGACTTGATATAATATATCTACTTATGATAGTTGTATTTATTTTACATGTAATTGTCCAACTTAATTATGAGTATATGGTATTGTTGAGTTCTTACTTTCCTTTTTTACAGATCATTCTTCTTTTGATTGATCTTGTGTTTTCTCTTTCAATCGGTTGGTTTCGGTTTGGTTTGTACTAAATATACTTAACTTAATTTTGGAACTGATCATATTTGTATATTTAGCTAATTACTTTTTATACTTAGCTGATTATGCTGTATGCTTTAATTGCTACTTTACACTTTATTGCTGCTATTTGGTGTAGATATAATTTGATTTAAAATAAGATGATTTTTGTAAGCATATGTTAGAGCTTCATTATCTTCTAAATTTTTTGTTTTTGGGAGTTAATTTTTTCAAAAAAATGATAGAATCATTTTTTTTCCCGGAGAGGGTGGTAACTGTTACGAGAGATCCGATGGAAGGGAAGTAATCTTTAGAATGTTTTTTTGGACAAGGTAAATTTCGAGTTGCAACGCTTGATTAAGCGGATCCATGTTTGACTTTATGATAGAATTATCTTTTCCTATTTTTGGAGTGGCAGAGTACAGATAAGCGTGTGAACGCTGTTTAACTCTTTAAGTCCCAATCGACTTTATAAAGGCTCAGGGGTTAGACGCGCTTGGCCCAATCGACTTTAAAAAGCCTTTAGTATATGTGCCTCTGTTTGAGACTGTTTTTAATTATAACTACCCACAAACCACCCAAAACGTCATTTCCGACTGCAAGTACATTCTTTTAAATACCGCACGTATTTAAGAGTGAACGTGTTTCTGTTTTGAGATATTTTTTTTAGATTTTTAAAGCGATTTTTTAAAGCGCATATCCTCCATTTTACCTTGAATAACTAATCATTTTTTTAAGCGCATATCCTCCATTTTACCTTGAATAACTAATCATTTTTCAATGAAAGCTTTTATACTTGTAGCACAAGAGTAAAGTACATCCAATTACCTTCAGTTTCATATACAACAACAAAGTTATTTATGCATATGAACATTTAAAAAAATTATTTCCAAACAACAACAATAAAAGCGCACTGGGGTGGCCATTTTTGCTTGGGCCAAACCCACTTTTTTGCTTGGGACTGAAAGAGTTAATCTCAAATGTTGAGATGTATTTATTCTGTACTGTTTTGAGCCATGTGAATAGCTCGCAGCTAGTCTGCATGTATTATTGAGAGCGGTGTTCAAAACAGCCGAGTCTCGTGACGGGTTTTTTTTGGCGGGACTAGGGTGTGTGATTTAAGAGAGTTGAGTTTTGGACGTGGACCGTGTAGGTCGAGTCCCTGTGTTTGGATAGTGTATGCCTACATAGTACTTAAGAAAA
The DNA here is from genome assembly GCA_024509875.1 of Oreohelix idahoensis. Taxonomy (NCBI): domain Eukaryota; kingdom Metazoa; phylum Mollusca; class Gastropoda; order Stylommatophora; family Oreohelicidae; genus Oreohelix; species Oreohelix idahoensis. Next base: position 304,859 of record JAMPIV010021225.1, on the reverse strand, counting down.
GGTCGACTTATATATTTTGCTGTGTGTACAGCCTATTTGATAAACTGCAGTGAAGATTTATTAGGCCATATGAAGATTATTATAGCTGCCGGGTGAGCAGGCTTTATTGTGTAATGGAGTATTGTTTAGGCCATATGAAGATTATTATAGCTGCCGGGTGAGCAGTCTTAATTGAGTAATGGAGTATTGTTTAGGCCTTATGAAGATTATTATAGCTGCCGAGTGAGCAGGCTTTGTTGAGTAGTGTGGAGATTTATGAAGCTGTGATGAAGCGATTATAAGGCCAGGATGTGGACAGGCCGTATTATGTATTAATTGTAGTGTGGAGATTTATGATACGATGTAACTGTGTTCGTCTATGTCTACGTGATGATGTGCTGTGACTTAAGCTAGTAAATATCATCAGTCGTTCCATACTCGATGACTCCCGTGTGCCCACCTGTTGTATGAACGACTTTGCCAGCACACAATCACACTCACTTTACCTATATACCAAACATGACTATTATCAGGAGCTTTCATTGCATTGGAAAATATAAGGAGATCAAGAGAAATCGGATTCAACACGAAAATAAGAATCTTCAACTCAAATGTGAAGTCAGTCCTATTGTATGGCTCTGAGACATGGAGAACAACAAAGACAACAACCAAAAAGCTAGAGACTTTCATAAATGGGTGCTTGCGTAGAATAGAGGGATTAAAATGGTATGACAAGGTTACCAACGTGGAACTGATGACAAGAACTAGACAAGTGCCAGTGGAACAAGAGATGAGAAGAAGACGATGGTGATGGATAGGACACACACTGAGGAAACCTGTTGATAGCATTACAAGGCAGTCCTTGTTCTGGAACCCCCAGGGCAAGAGAGGCAGAGATAGACCAAGAAGCCCATGGAGAAGAGAGCTGGAAATAGAGGTGAAAATGATGAGGAGAACGTGGAAAGAACTTGAGATGATGGCACGTGACAGGAGGACTTGGCATGTGTTTGTTGAAGGCCTATGCTCCTTTGGGAGTGGAGGGTTATGAATGAATGAAGCTGTTGTAGCATTACCTGTGTTGTATTTTATATGTTTTGGTTCTTAGATTTATCCTTGACATTTTTGTTTGTTTGTTGTGAAGGTTGGTTTTGAGTTCATATCACGTGAGCTGGATATAGTTGAATCCTTCTGGAGATTTGTCATTCCGTCTGAATCCATTAGCTTACCCTTCCTTTTGGTAGGCAACACCAGAGAACCAGATGTTTGCCTGGACCGGTCACATCTCAACTTCAAGTCCCTTCTTATTGGTCAGTTTTATGTGTGTGTTTTGAAGAGCAATAGATCTTATTGTGTTTCTTTATAGGTATCATTATTCTGTCATTGTTTTGTCTGATAATCATCTCAGTGTTGTAGATTGATAATTATGTCATTGTTTTGTCTGATAATCATCTCAGTGTTGTAGATTGATAATTATGTCATTGTTTTGTCTGATAATCATCTCAGTGTTGTAGATTGATAATTATGTCATTATTTTGTCTGATAATCATCTCAGTGTTGTAGATTGATAATTCTGTCATTGTTTTGTCTGATAATCATCTCAGTGTTGTAGATTGATAATTATGTCATTATTTTGTCTGATAATCATCTCAGTGTTGTAGATTGATAATTATGTCATTGTTTTGTCTGATAATCATCTCAGTGTTGTAGATTGATAATTCTGTCATTTTTGTTGTAGCTCTAATTATTGTTTTTTGTTATAATTGTTATTAGTCTTTCATTGTTATAATAATTATGATTATTTTTTCAATGTTATAGCATTTTTTTAAATTATTGTAGTAATTATGGTTATTTAGTCACTGTTGTAGTAATTATGGTTATTTGGTCACTGTTGTAGTAATTATGGTTAGCCTTTCATTGTTATAGTCCATTTGATTAGCCATTCTTTATTTTAGTAATAATAATTATTTTTTTATGATTGTAGTTATTATGACTATTTTGTTATGGTTATAGTAATCATGATTCATCGCTATGCAGGTCTGATCATACATTGTGATTCTCCTGCTAAATGCCAAACATTTTCTTAATAAATCACTATTTGTTCAAGCTTTTCAATTAAATTTTAAAACACACATAGCTTAATTGTTGTCAAACAGGACTCTGTAGCAAATTGTGCTGATACTGTTCACCTCTAGCACTCAAACACAACATGTGAGGCCTCCAGCATGTTAATATTTCTGTTCTAGTGTCCTCCCCAGCAATGTTTGTAATTTCTTGGTGTAAGAGATATGAGATTTGTTTTATATTGTGTCTTTAAACAAAAAGACCCCCAAAAAAATCTTATTTGTGTCAAAAAGTTGCAGCCATTACTAAGGACTTCAAAGTATTCATAAGTTGAAGTATCACATGTTTGTGTTTGGATGCTGGAGCTATAACAGCTGCATTTCACTGTTATAATATTTAAAAGGGACATGGAGTAATACAGGCAGCATTTTTTTAATGCTGTAAGTATCAAAGTTTAAATTTATTATTCTCAGAATTGGCCAGACAAAACTTGTTACCAGGTCACGGCCAAAATGTATTAATAATGTCACCTTGACTGAGGTCTTTAAAATTCTCTGACCAGGTCATGAAGCCAAAGAGACAGTCTATCTGAATAACAGTGAGGACACCTGGTTCAGTTTCTCATTTGATGAGAACTCCTGCTACTCTGAAGGTTATGCCTCCCATCTGAGAGTTGAGCCAATGCAAGGCCAGATTTCAGCCAAATCTAGGTTAGGTAGAAAAATATGTCTGTTTTTTTATTACTGTATTGCTGTTTGTTGTGTCTGGCTTATTTAGATGCCATATTATTTGGTATCTCATACTTTTATTGCTTAGCCAGTCAGCTTGAATTGTTATAATAATTATTAGCTTTACAACTTTACTAGCTGTGTGAATAAATTGATATCAAGCTGGGAAATGATATTATATATTTATATACACCCATATCTAGGTTCATCAGATTTTGCAAAGTTTCCATTTTAATAATTAATTTTTAATTGCCATTGGTTTTTAGAATAGTGATGTAGACTGACATTGGTACAACCATTTAAATGTTAAAAGGAGAAACTGTTACTTAATCTGAGTTTATAGAATTGATATCAGCTATTAAAAAAAAACTAGATTATTCTTTGATTAAATTTTGGTGTTTATTTTTTATAAATGGATTGCAAACAGTTGACTATAGTGGGCTAAAATCATTTTTTGGATGCTATTGGTGAAGTATTTGTAATATTCGTGCAGTGGCAATGACTCTTCCTTTCTTCTTATTCATGATTACTCTGTGCCATTATCTAAATCTTTTTCTCCCCTTTTTTGACAGTGTGTCCATCAACCTTTACTTTTCACCATCTTCTGAGAAGGAAGTCAACTTTAACCTCCGCTGTGTGATGGCACGCAAGGTGGTGCCACTGACATTGAATGTGAAAGCTGAGGGATACTCTATGAACAGCGTTTTATTTTTTGAGGATGCCGCTGGTGTTCGTGTGGAGCTGAGTGATAGAGAACCTAATGTGATCAACTTTGGTGAGGTGAGTCCATTACTTCAGCAGAGTCATCGTTAATATCAGAATCTTTCTCACCTCAAAGGCTGTCTACAAGGAGTCTTCAACATTTCTTAGGATATAAAGTTGCTATAAAAGTCATAGGTGCAGAAATAAACCTGTGATGACATATGACCATCTCTATATATCGTCTGCTGAAACAGTTGGACATACAAGAACAGAAGCTCTGGAAATAAACCTGTGATGACTTATGACCATCTCTATATATCGTCTGCTGAAACAGTTGGACATACAAGAAACAAGAGCTCTGGAAATAAACCAGCAAGGATGACACTTGACCAAAATGGACTCACTGTCGATGGAGTATCAACAAACTAAGGGTCCAAAACAGTTGTCATGCAGTAGACGATTCTGAAGATTTGCTTGCAACTGTTGCTTTGTATAGAACTTTCTATCATTGGAAACATCCATCTCTTAACACATCAACTACCGCAAGCCGGTGGGACTGGCGTTTGAAATCCTATCATTTGGACCTCGAGTCGCTCAGAGCATCAATCTAATTTTAGTAATAAAACGAATGAAAAATGTACTGAAACACTTTCTGATCTGGTTTGAGATTTTAAGTTGCCACCGGAAAACAAATTCCCAAAGCATGGTTGTTGTAGGACACTGGAAAATTGATATTATGTTCATATTTTTCAGCATTGTGGGTTAGTTTCCAAATCGTGTAAAACTGTTTACCATGGCAACAAGTGATAGGACCACAAAAAATGCGTGTACATCTCGTCTAACAGCGGAATAGGCTAGAAACTTGTTTCAACAATTGTCTGATAGATCTAGCAACGAGGACAAGAGTGAAAATGGTGTGCACATTGTTTGAAATAGTGATTTTGATAGAGATGGAGTGCAAGCAGTTATAATTGTGAAAATATTACAAGTCCTCGGCCATTGGACAGCCGTTAAATAGCAACAACCAATATTAGAGTTACAAATGGTGCTTATTGTAATATTACATTCATTTCTCTTTAAAATGACATGTAATTCATAAAAATATGTAAACAATTATGAAAACTACAGCTTACTTTGTGCAAACACCTACAGGATGAAAATGGGAAAACAAATTTATTCGGCCTTAGTGTGTTTTTCAATTCGGTAGTTAATGTGTTAATATTTAATTCCTTATTTCATTTCCATTCTTCCTGTATCACAGCCATCCACCCTACTTGTATCATAGTCATCTATATGTGTCACTGGATGTTTTACAACTGTGACTCACCTGTGCGTCATAGGCAGCATGTATGGATATTAGGGGGTGAGCGATGGTCATTGTTGATGATGGCATGTGTATGACATGAAGCTAAACGAAAGATAGCCAGTCATGTGACTGAGTGATGGTCATTGTTGATGATGGCATGTGTATGACATGAAGCTAAACGAAAGATAGCCAGTCATGTGACTGAGGGCTGCGCAAAGGGATTGCGTGAGGATAGTTGAACCGGACAGTGTGTTCGGGGGAGACCAGCAAGATGGCCGTCGAGGGAAGACGTATATGGAGAAGATGATGGAGGATCTTCTCTGTCTGGCTTATACCTGCTAAGTTTTGCCCAGCGTGATGCTGGAGATATTTCAGACTGTTTAGTATGAGTCCTTTTGCAAGTCAGTGAGTCTTTTGATGTAGCATCTCTGAGTATGTTGATCTCCGTTATATTTCAGTGCCAGTAGCGAGTTGTGCGCCATATTGATTATGTGAACTTAGCAGGGTATTTTGATGATGTCGTTTAGATATTGTTAACCCGTTATTTTGGTTTTATGCATTTGTACTGTGTCTGTTGTATTTGTATGCTGATATTTGTCAAAGTGTTGAATATATATATATTTTGAGATTGCCAGACCTTATAAGAGTTGTTCTTTATATAGGGTGTCTCTAAGATTGTTAGAGTGTTACCTCTTGCATTACAGCGTGAGCCTTCTGTATAGGACTAGTCGCAGTGTGGTGTAGCATTAACTACTTTCAGTAATGTATGCTCCCCCAAATGCTACACACACTTATTAGCTGCAATATTTATACAGCACTTATTCATATGACATAATGTCATATATCATAGCCATACACCCTACTTGTATCATAGTCATCTATATGCCATATATCATAGCCATCTACCCTTCCTGTATCACAGCTATCTACCCTTCCTTTATCATTGTCATCCACCCTTCCTGTATCACAGCTATCTACCCTTCCTGTATCATAGCTATCTACCCTTCTTGTGTCACAACTATCTACCCTTCCTGTATCACAGTCATCTGCCCTTCCTGTATCACAGCTATCTACCCTTCCTGTATCATAGCCATCTACCCTTCCTGTATCACAGCTATCTACCCTTCCTGTATCACAGCCATCTACCCTTCCTGTATCACAACTATCTACCCTTCCTGTATCATAGTCATCTGCCCTTCCTGTATCACAGCTATCTACCATTCCTGTATCATAGCTATCTACCCTTCCTATATCATAGCCGTCCACCCTTCCTGTATCAGCCATCCACCCTTCCTGTATCATAGCTATCCACCCTTCCTGTATCATAGTCATCCACCCTTCCTGTATCATAGCTATCCACCCTTCCTGTATCATAGTCATCCACCCTTCCTGTATCAGTCATCCACCCTTCCTGTATCATTGCCATCCATCCTTCCTGTATCATAGCCATCCACCATTCCTGTATCATAGTCATCCACCATTCCTGTATCATAGTCATCCACCCTTCCTGTGTCACAGTCACCCACCCTTCCTTATCATTGCCATCCATCCTTCCTGTATCATAGCCATCCACCATTCCTGTATCATAGTCATCCACCCTTCCTGTGTCACAGCCATCCACCATTCGTGTATAATTGTCATCTACCCTTCTTGTATCATAGCTATCTACCCTTCCTGTATCACAGTCATCCACCATTCCTGTATCATATTCATCTACTCTTCCTCTATCAAAGCCATCTACCCTTCCTGTATCATAGTCATCCATCCTTCATAGATAGCTATCTATCCTTCTTGTGTTTCCTGTCATTGATAACTGTGATAATGAAGAACTAGGTATTCTGTACGCAGGTGGAGGTAAATGAGACTGCTATTAGACACCTGTTCATTCTGAACTCTGGCAAGTTCAACTTTGACTACGTCTGGGAGGTAAATGAATCTCTGGCTGGAGCAAGTGACATCAGCATAACACCTCAGAAAGGGGGCGTGTCATGTGGGGAGACTCGGCAGTGCTCACTCGTATTCTGCCCACATAAACGAATGTCCATGAAAGACTGTGAGCTTCAACTTAAAGTAAGTAATTATGTCTGTCTGTGTTGTGAAAGTAAATAATACACATTAGAGTATGCTTCAGGCACTCGTGAGATATTACAGTGCCTTGTTGGCAGGGTACATAGTAGTGATTCACTCCTGTAGTGAGGCGATGTTCTCGTTCAGATGGTCGTGGGTTCAAGGATCTGGTAAGCCCATCACTTCTGTTGTTTTTCTGTTAATTTTCTACCTCTTTATTTCTCATATGGGCCTGAAACATACCTTTATGTGTATTATTTGTTTACAGTTTACAGGCTTCGAATTCTCTCTTTATTTATGTTGTGAAAGTCTTGGTGTAAACAAGTTAATGGCTTATACGCCATGCATGGTATTGGGGGGGGGGGACCTGAAGAATGCTGATGATGGCGCAGTAAAAGGTGTGAGAAAAAGGAAACTTTTTTTTTTTTTTAACAATCCTGAGACCTTCTTGTGTTTACTTCTTGGAATCCAAACTGTCGGAGGTAAAGTTTTTTTTAAAATTCACTCCACGTATTTTATCTTAGTATTTTGTCACATTGCATTTCTTCATGATGTCCATCACTGCCTCAGTCCAACTTCTGTGCCATTCACTCTATACATGTCAGTTCCATTCTGAGGTTGTATGCCTGTTCTGCTGGTTTACTGTCACTTATTTTCAAAATGTATCCAAACCACAACAGATCCTTCTTTTTACTCATGACCACAGTTTCTGATGACTTTTTTTCTTAAGCCTCTTGATGTCTTCTTTCTTAGGTTTTTTAAAAAAAAGAAATTGTGTATTTAAGTGCTAGTTTCTTGGGTTTTTTTTGGTTAGTTTAAAAATGGTAGGTCGATGTTGGTAAAATACTGTAATTTGATCTTTTGATTGTTCAAAACTGGTGGGGTAAACAAAAATAGGTAATATAAACCTTACTGTGATGGAGGACAAAGAAGTTGCCAACATAATATCTCCATGAAGGACAAACAAACAAACAGACAATAGAGAAGAAGAAGTGAAGTCTAAACTAAATACATACAAAATAAATGATACAAGAAGTAAATGAACAATTTAATAGCCCAAGAGATCACAGTACAGATTCTGTTGTCTTGCTGGACCATCCCAGATAGTTCATAACTGGGCCAGGCGGATGGATCTCTTCCCTGACTTGTTGAATCTGTGATGAATCAATGGACAAGGTCTACTCACTTGGGTTAGATTTGTATGGACAAGGTCTACTCACTTGGGTTAGATTTGTATGGACAAGGTCTACTCACTTGGGTTAGATTTGTATGGACAAGGTCTACTCACTTGGGTTAGCTTTATATGGACCAGGTCTGTCAACTTTGTCACTTGGGTTAGATTTGTATGGACCAGGTCTGTCAACTTTCTCACTTGGGTTAGATTTGTATGGACCAGGTCTGTCAACTTTCTCACTTGGGTTAGATTTGTATGGACCAGGTCTGTCAACTTTCTCACTTGGGTTAGATTTGTATGGACCAGGTCTGTCAACTTTCTCACTTGGGTTAGATGTGTATGGACCAGGTCTGTCAACTTTCTCACTTGGGTTAGATTTGTATGGACCAGGTCTGTCAACTTTCTCACTTGGGTTAGATGTGTATGGACCAGGTCTGTCAACTTTCTCACTTGGGTTAGATTGGTATGGACCAGGTCTGTCAACTTTCTCACTTGGGTTAGATTTGTATGGACCAGGTCTGTCAACTTTCTCACTTGGGTTAGATTTGTATGGACCAGGTCTGTCAACTTTCTCACTTGGGTTAGATTTGTATGGACCAGGTCTGTCAACTTTCTCACTTGGGTTAGATGTGTATGGACCAGGTCTGTCAACTTTCTCACTTGGGTTAGATTTGTATGGACCAGGTCTGTCAACTTTCTCACTTGGGTTAGATTTGTATGGACCAGGTCTGTCAACTTTCTCACTTGGGTTAGATTTGTATGGACCAGGTCTGTCAACTTTCTCACTTGGGTTAGATGTGTATGGACCAGGTCTGTCAACTTTCTCACTTGGGTTAGATTTGTATGGCCAGGTCTGTCAACTTTCTCACTTGGGTTAGATTTGTATGGACAATGTCAACTCACTTGCGTTAGATTTGTATGGACCAGGTCTACTAACTTGGGTTAGATTTGTATAAGCAGCTTTGATATCTCTTTCACTTGATGTTTTACTTCTTGTCAATATTTCAGTTTTCTCTGTGTTGATATTTTACTTTCTTGCTGTTGTTAGTTGGTGTCCAGAAGTGTGTGTGTGTGTGTCTATAGCTGTGTGCTATATGTTGGTGTTCAGAAATGTATGTGTGTCTATAGCTGTGTGCTCTATGTTGGTGTCCACAGGTGTATATGTGTCTATAGCTGTGCACTCTATGTTGGTGTCCAGAAGCGTATGTGTGTCTATAACTGTGTGCTCTATGTTGGTGTCCAGAAGTATATGTGTCAATAGCTATGTGCTCTATATTGGTGTCCAGAAGTGTATGTGTGTCTATAGCTGTGTGTCTATAGCTGTGTGTCTATAACAGTGTGCTCTATGTTGGTGTCCAGAAGTGTATATGTGTCTATAGCTGTGTGCTCCATGTTGGTGTCCGGAAGTGTATGTGTGTCTATAACTCTGCTATATGTTGGTGTCCAGAAGTGTATGTGTCTATAGCTGCATGCTATATGTTGATGTACAGAAGTGTATGTGTGTCTATAGCTGTATGCTCTATGTTGGTGTCCAGAAGTGTATGTGTGTCTATAACTGGGTGCTGTATGTTGGTGTCCAGAAGTGTATGTGTGTCTGTAGCTGTGTGCTCTATGTTGGTGTACAGAAGTGTAAGTGTGTCTATAGCGTGTGCTGTATGTTGGTGTCCAGAAGTGTATGTGTGTCTATAGCTGTGTGCTCTATGTTGGTGTACAGAAGCGTAAGTGTGTCTATAGCTGTGTGCTCTATGTTGGTGTCCAGAAGTATTACTAAACCTAATTTGTTGCAGGTGATAAATGGACGAACATATCAACTTTCTGTGGTAGGTTTGGGTGTGACCCCAGGCCTCCAGTTCTCTTTCTTGACGTACAACTTTGGCAACTGTTTCATCCACAAGACTGGACTGGATTTGCCTCCAAAGAAGGCCGTTCTGCTACTTAAGAATAAAGACAAGAAAGAAATTAGGTTAGTTCTGCTTTATTTTATTCTGCAGGCTGTAGCTGGCCAGGCAGCCATATTTGAATTTAGATATGACCAACTTCCTGGCAGCTCTGTTCTAAAGAATTCAGGTCACTAATGGTATAGATTAGTAATATATATAGTACCCCAGTGACCTCAGAATATCCTATTTGTTGTTTTTAGCAGTCAGGACCAATAACTCCTTTTCTATTATAGTTGAGTCCAGCTTGTCAGAAGTAGTTGTTCCTACAATCGTACCGGCATGCATGACATGGCCATAGTCACCACTTTCTACCCATTTCTCCCTCCAAGTAATATAGCCCATCTACTGATAGCTCCTTAGAACAATGCTGGCCCCGGAACATGTATCCTCAGATAGTCTCATTATAGCTACTTGTTTTTTTCTCTTGTTGCCCTACAGGCATTTGTCATTTTTTTTAACTGACAGTCTACCTGTCTGAGCAGTCATTTGTTGCATACACACACCCATCTGTGATTGGTCACTGTGAGCAATACTTCCTCTGAACTGTTTACTTGTGCGCATGTATGCAGGTTTTAATACAGCACTTGTAGGTGTACATTATATGCTTATTGAAGAAAAATAATTAATTTTTGTATATATATATTTTTTAATTCACTGCAAAAGTCATGAAGCATCACAGTTAGTTTTTCTCAAAGAAGAAACTAAAAACTTGAAGAAACAATATTCTTATAGCTTTTATTTGTTTTTGTGTACAAGAAGGAGTTACCTGAAGCGTACAATTTTAATTGGTTAACTATTTTCAAGATCATGCAGAAGTGTATTTTATATTGTTGTTTTCTGATTACCTCTTACACAAATCATTTTGGTGTGTTTAAACTGTTTGTAAAAAATAAATGTTTAAAATATTTCTTAAAGAACAATTTTTAATTTAAAAAAAAACAAAGTTGTTTCCTAATTATGTAAAAAATAAATGTTTAAAATATTTCTTAAAGAACAATTTTTAATCTAAAAAAAACAAAGTTGTTTCCTAATTATTTATTTTGTTATAAACATGGTTTGGTTATATTTGTTGATACTGGAAACTTCAAAACATGGTTATATTTGTTGATACAGGAAAGTTCAAAACATGGTTATATTTGTTGATACAGGAAAGTTCAAAACATGGTTATATTTGTTGATACAGGAAACTTCAAAACATGGTTATATTTGTTGATACAGGAAACTTCAAAACATGGTTATATTTGTTGATACAGGAAACTTCAAAACATGGTTATATTTGTTGATACAGGAAAGTTCATTACCGTATTGTTTTTGGGTTCCTTACAATGTTCAAAGCTGTTTTTTAAAAGTACGTTATTTCATACAAGAGAATGCAATACCATTTTAATCTGATTACATAACATATATACCATGTTTAAAAAAAAAAATTTTAAGAAAACGAACAAACTTGACAGAAAAGTTTCATGATGGTACTGGTTTCTGTTGACATTAAATATTTTATCATTACTACCCTTCAGCTTTACCTGTGGAACATAGCCTTCTTTTTGGTCTGTACCAAACTCTCCTGTCATGTGACTCTCTCTGGCTCTTGCCATGTTTTCTCAAATGTGTAGCACATTTTAAATATTTACAAATGAACAGACACGCTTATGTTGTGTCATAATAGGATTGTAAATTACTCGACTGTTTCTGATTGCTGTAAAGCATATTAAAGAGTTTATATTATTGTTATAATAAATGACAAACATTAACATTGATTTTTAAAATTCTGTTTTTATCTACATGAAAATTTGAAAAATTGCGCAGAATACATTTTGCTATGCAAGTGGCCTGTCAGTAATGAGCACATTTTGTAGTATCGTTGTCTTGCTGTGAGCTGTACTTTCAATAATGTTGAACTGATGGGTACAACTAGAGAAATACCAGCAAGATGCTGGTGTTTGGTAGGACACACACTAAGAAAACCAGTTGATGGAATTTCAAGGCAGTCTTTGTTGTGGAATCTGCAAAGAAATAAAAATAAAGACCAAAATAGACATGGAGAATGAAATTAGATGTTGACATGAATGGTGTATAGAAGACATAGAAAGGTCTAGTAATGTTAGCACAGGACAGTGGACATAGGACACATGACACTGGATATAGGACACAGGACAGTGGACACTAGACATAGTACACTGGACATAGGACACTGGACATAGGACACTGAACATTGGGCACAGAAGCGGTGTATAGAAGACATAGAAATTCCTTGTAATGTTAGCACAGGACACAGGACAGTGGACATAGGACACTGAACATAGGACACTGAACACAGGGCACTGAACACAGGACAGTAAACATTGGACACTGGACACAGGACAGTGGACACAGGACAATGGGCATAGGGCACACAACAGTGGACACTGGACATTGAACACATGATGCTGGACATAGGGCACACAACAGTGGACACTGGACACAGGACAGTAGACATAGGACACAGGACAGTGAACACACGACACTGGGCACTGAACACAGGACACTGGACACAGGACACTGAACACAGGACACAGGACAATGGACACACAACAGTGGACACTGGACACAGGACAGTGAACACAGGACACAGGACACTGAACACAGGACACTGGACAGTAGACACAGGACAGTGGATATTGGACACAGGACAGTGGACATAGGACACAGAACAATAGGCATAGGGCACACAACAGTGGACACTGGACACAGGACAGTAGACACAGGACAGTGAACACAGGACACAGGACACTGAACACAGGACACTGGACTTAGGACACAGGACAGTAGACACAGGACAGTGGATATTGGACACAGGACAGTGGACACAGGACAGCAGACACAGGATATTGAACATGGGACTCTGGACCAGGAGACTGGACACAAGACACTGGATAGCAGACACACGACACAAGCAGGACACAGGACACAAGACAAGAAGACTTGACATGTATTTGTTGAAGGCCTATGCTCCATGGGGAGCTGAGAGGTCATGAATATTCTCTGAGCTGCATGTTTGAGTATTCTCCCTGCTACATTATGAACATAACTTTGTGTGTTCCTGTTATCCAGCGTATTCTCCCTGCTACATTATGAACATAACTTTGTGTGTTCCTGTTATCCAGCGTATTCTCCCTGCTACATTATGATAACTTTGTGTGTTCCTGTTATCTAGAGTAATTTGTTTCCCTGTTACATTGTGAACATAATTTGTGTGTTTCTGTTATCTAGAGTAGTCTCCCTGCTACATTATGAACATAACTTTGTGTGTTCCTGTTATCCAGCATATTCTCCCTGCTACATTATGAACATAACTTTGTGTGTTCCTGTTATCCAGCGTATTCTCCCTGCTACATTATGATAACTTTGTGTGTTCCTGTTATCTAGAGTAATTTGTTTCCCTGTTACATTGTGAACATAATTTGTGTGTTTCTGTTATCTAGAGTAGTCTCCCTGCTACATTATGAACATAACTTTGTGTGTTCCTGTTATCCAGCGTATTCTCCCTGCTACATTATGAACATAACTTTGTGTGTTCCTGTTATTCAGCGTATTTTCCCTGCTACATTATGAACATAACTTTGTGTGTTCCTGTTATTCAGCGTATTCTCCCTGCTACATTATGAACATAACTTTGTGTGTTCCTGTTATCTAGAGTAATTTGTTTCCCTGTTACATTGTGAACATAATTTGTGTGTTTCTGTTATCTAGAGTCATTTGTTTCCCTGTTACATTGTGAACATAATTTGTGTGTTTCTGTTATCTAGAGTAGTCTCCCTGCTACATTATGAACATAACTTTGTGTGCTCCTGTTATCTTGAGTAGTATCCCTGCTACATTATGAACATAACTTTGTGTGCTCCTGTTATCTTGAGTAGTATCCCTGCTACATTATGAACATAACTTTGTGTGCTCCTGTTATCCAGCGTATTCTTCCTGCTACATTATGATAACTTTGTGTGCTCCTGTTATCTTGAGTAGTAGGCCTATCCCTGCTACATTATGAACATAACTTTGTGTGTTCCTGTTATCTAGAGTCATTTGTTTCCCTGTTACATTGTGAACATAATTTGTGTGTTTCTGTTATCTAGAGTAGTCTCCCTGCTACATTATGAACATAACTTTGTGTGCTCCTGTTATCTTGAGTAGTATCCCTGCTACATTATGAACATAACTTTGTGTGCTCCTGTTATCTTGAGTAGTATCCCTGCTACATTATGAACATAACTTTGTGTGCTCCTGTTATCTTGAGTAGTATCCCTGCTACATTATGAACATAACTTTGTGTGTTCCTGTTGTCTAAAGTAGTCTCCCTGTTACATTATGAACATAACTTTATGTGTTCCTGTTTTCTAGAGTAGTCTCCCTGCTACATTATGAATTATCTTTGTGTGTTCCTGTTATTGAGAGTAATCTGCCGGCTACACTATGGATTTATATATAACTTTGTGTGTTCCTGTTTAGCGTGGACTGCTTATATGAGCCAACCAGTCATTTGAGCCATAGGTTTGAGGCCCGTGTTTTAGCTCCCAATGAACAGATAAAGGTGCCTTTCATCTTCTGCCCGAACCAGGCCATCAAGTATCACGAGACAGTCATTTTTGAGATAAATGGGCTGTCTAGACAGAAAGTGGAATTCTTTGGCACAGGAAGTGAGATGAGGGTAGGCAAAGTTCTCATGTCTTCCAATAGACTTTGATAAATATTGAGATGAGGGTAGGCAAAGTTCTCATGTCTTCCAATAGACTTTGATAAATATTGAGATGAGGGTAGGCAAAGTTCTCATGTCTTCCAATAGACTTTGATAAATATTGAGATGAGGGTAGGCAAAGTTCTCATGTCTTCCAATAGACTTTGATAAATATTGAGATGAGGGTAGGCAAAGTTCTCATGTCTTCCAATAGACTTTGATGATAAAGGATGATAGGCCAAAGTCCAACAAGACAAGCGACTTGAGATGAGGGTAGGCAAAGTTGAAGATGGTTTGAAAAATTGTGTACGAAATAAAAAATGTGTATACATTAAGAAAAAAAGGCACTAAAAAAAATAAAAAAAAAAATTTCAATTTGTAAATAAAAATATAAAAAAAGAATGTAAAAGAAAATTTGTGGGGGAAAAAAAAATTAATATCAAAATAAAAAAAAAAAAATTTCTTAAAGAAAATAAATAAAAATAATATAAAAAAAATAAAATGGTAAAAAAAAATTCAGAAAAAAAAATTTTCATTTGCAGGAAAACAAAAAAAATAAAATAACTTTAAAAAAATAAAATTGAAATTAAAAGAAAAAAAAAAAAAAATTATAAATAAAACTAGGCACCAAAAAAATCATGTCAAAAAAAAAAACAAAAAAAAAAAAAAAATAAAATAAATATTGACTTTTGAGTTGTTTTGAATGCAAAACGCTTTAAAATAAAAAAAAAAAAAAAAGTTGGAATAATAAAAAAATTAACCTAAAATAATTTATCTCAAAAAAAAAAACAAAAACAAAAAATGCAATAAAAATAAATAATATCAAAAAAAAAAAAAAAATAACTAAGATAATTATTTCTAAAAAAAAAAAAACATAACCGTATATTCTAATTAAACAAGTATTGTAATAGATTCAAAAGGCCTGTAGAGTTCTAAATTATTGCAAAAAAGAAATAAAAAACAATAATAAACAAATAGATAAAAAATAAAAATGGTACTTAACAAAAAAAAAAAAAATAAGAAAGAAAAAAAGAAAAAAATAATTGTTAAAAAAATATAGATAAAATAATAAAAAAGAAAAAAATTAATACATTGTTTATAATTTACTCTAAAAAAAAATGGGGAAAAAAAAAATGTTTAGGTTGATATTTACATATTAAAATTTATCATTTTCTTAAATTTTTTGAAAAAATTTTTAAATTTTGGATTTGTATAAAAAAAATTAAAAATTAAAAATTGTTTATAAAAACGAATAATCTTTTATTTTTCAGGAAAGGTAAAAAAAATTTTTCAATTTTATTAAAAAAAAAAAAAGACTTTTTAAAAAAAAAAAAAAAAAAAAAAATTGTTCCCCTGTAAAAAAAAAAATTTTAGTAAAAATTTTTTAATGTAAAAAAAAAAAAAAAAAAAACAAAAAAAACAAATATATAAAACAAAAAAAAAAAAAAAAAAAAAAAAAAGAAAAAAAAAAAAAAAAAACATTAAAAAAAAAAAAAAAAAAAAATTTTAAAAAAAAAAAAATAACTTGTATTTCCCAATAAAAAAAAAAAATAAAAAAATGGTAAATTTAAAAAAAAAAAAAAAAAAAAAACAGTGAAAACAAAAGAAAAGATTGAAAATATTATATAAAAAAAAAAAAATAAAAAAAATAAAAAAAAAAAAACAAAATTTTAAAAAAATAAAAAAAAAAAAAAAAAAAAAAAGAACTTGTTTAAAAAAACTAGATTAAAAAAAACAAACCTGGATAAAGTGTAATTCTTAGGAAACAAAATTAAAAAAAAAAAAAAATAACTAAAAAAAAAAAAAAAACACTTAACCTTAATAAAAAATCTTAATGTACTCCGCTGTAAAAACAAAAAAATTTATAAAACCATCGCTCCATTGATTAAATCAAAGACTAAAAAAAATTTATTTTTAATTATGTTTAAACCACACAATTTTATAAAAAAAAAAAAAAAATCTAATTAAAAAAAATTTTAAAATATATAAATAAGATCTTAAAATGAAAAAAAAAAAAACTCCTAATATCACAAAACCAGTAATCACAAAAAAAAATTGACACACATAAAAAAATCCCAAAAAACATTTAAACCCCAACATAAAATAAAAAATATTTATAAAAATGACTTAAAAACCCCCACCCCAAAAAATTGTAAAACAAATAATTCCTTTTAAACCAAAAAAAATTCTCAAATGCAATAATAATTCATTAAAAAAAAATACAACCCAAAAAATATAAAATTTAAAATAGGACCCCCCCAAAAAAATAAATCACAGAAAAAACTACCAATAAACCACCCACCTATCTAAAAAATAAAATTATGCCCCCCCTTATCCCACCCCCCTGAATTTAAACTTATACCCCAAACAAGACAGCGTCTAAATATCCAAAAAAAATAAATACAAACCCAATTTTTAATTGGCTACACAAATCCCACCAAAAAAATTTAATCAACCCTTTAAAACAAACATTATACATAAAAAAAAAATAAAAATGATTATAAAAAACATCCAAAATTGAAACCCGACTAAAACAACCAAAAATATCAACTATATTAATAAATTCACTGGGTGCTCCTATCCATGGCCTCTCATACAAAACAACAAAAAACCCCACCCCCCCCCCCAAACCCCCCCCCCCCCCACCCCCCACCAAAAAAACCAATATCCCCCCCCCAAAAAAAACCCCCCCAA